>SNQJ01S0208429.1:4301-16164 GCA_010110895.2 Picea sitchensis | reverse complement strand
TCTCTGGGGGGTCATCTCTATAGAATACCAGAGGTAGTTCCCACTATTTGTTTCCACCTAAAAAGTGATGCAAGGTAGTATCTCATACTGCAAAATCCAGCTTCTTCAAAATCTGTTCAAAAGGTGAACAGAAGGATATTGCAGCCACTACAACCTCGACCCAAGCACCTTCTATCAAACAGAAGTAGGTCGACAATATTGCAGCAAAGTGTAAAGATTCCTTCTGCACACAGGAATATCATGTAGCCATATTGGTTAAAAATGTCCAACCCTTCCAGGCAAATGTTCGTGACAACCCTCAACAAGCTAAGCAACGCAACTTCTCCAACAAGGCAAACAACTCATCAAGATGCAGATTCAATAAACGCTTTTCCCTCTCCCCTGGGCACTCAACGCAATAGAGACCATTGCTTCCTAAGGAGGGAGGATTGATACAGGTGGATCTCGGTGGCCACCCACTTTTTCTAACTGGCTCAAAACATTTTTCTAGCAATTTTGGTAATTTGCTATTTTTGGCAGTTTTTCGAGTCCTGAACTTCCAGAGCCGTTTTGAGGCCCTAAACGACGTGTTTTGGGCATCAAACCTCCAACAAATATGAGTCCACTCTAGACTAAATATTCATTTTCAAAAGTTGTAGTACTCGGATATATATTTCTAACGATGTATTGAGCGTCCCAAACAGATATCGTATGCAAAAGTTACGCCCCTGGGAAGTTGACGTATCAACTACCCCCATCGGGGCCTGAAAACCTTTTGGCTTTTCATCTTCTGGGGTTAGGGTTTTGGATTTTAATTATGTTAAAAGGGCCTTTGGAGCCTCATTTTAATAATCATCTTCTTGCGAATGGGAGTAGCCATCACATCTCTTCTCAGAGATAACCTGCCACCATTCTAGCGAGTCTTTCACTTTGTATTTTTACAGTCTCTGTACATTTCTTTCATTAATAGTAATCGTGTATTACTGTATCTCTGTGTTTATGATTGTATATCTAACAAATTTTTGTTATATTATTGGATATCCACGTTATCTCTATGCATTTATTTATTATATCTTCGCTCTCATTTCATGCCGAAAATAATTCAGATCAGTGGTATCAGAGCAAGCGACTCTTTATCGTTTTTCAATGCATGTCCCCAACAAGGTCCGAGTATAGCAAGTTGGGTCTCTAGCTTGTCTCTCTTAAGGAAAATCACTTTCGCACACCCAAGAAACCCTCAATGGAGGAAGAAAATAAAAATGGCAGAGCAAATGATTCTATCAATCTGTTGCTTTAGCAAGCTCTCAAGCGACAGAGGGATGAAATGATGGATAATGTTTCCAACATCCTTCAATGCTTGCCGATAGCATCAGGGGCATATTTATCAAATGACCACTTTGGAGGTACCTCTCCTTTTAAGGTACAAGACAATTTTGATATTCCTATATTTGAACGTCAGATAGATGTGGATGCCCTAGATAAATGGTTAAATCTTTTAGAAGGTTATTTCTCTGTCCACAATTTTTCTGACAGAGAATAGATCATCTTCGTGCTCCTTAAGGCTCTTCCCCATGTCAAAAATTGGTGGGAAAATTACTGGGAGAAAAATTCCATAGAGGAGTCTGGAATATATGGGGTCGAGCCCACTTGGGATTTTTTGTGTGGATGTGGTAAAGGAACAATATTACCATGTTGGAAACTATGATAACCAGTACGTGATATGGACCACACTGTGACAAGAGAGGGGCCAAGAAGTTCTAGATTTCACCAATACCTTCCATACCTTGCGCACCAAGTTGGGTATCAAAGACTCTAAGCGACATCTGGTTCTGAAATACTGTGGGGCTCTACACAAATACATCCAAACTCAAATGGATTTTTTGGACATCTCATCACTCGGTTCTGCTTATCGATATGTTGTTAAAATCGAGAAAACATTTAAGCACCATAACAAATGGTATTTCATATCTATAAATACACAACAACCAAGTATGAGAAAGACGATCCTAACAAACAGCTTCCTGAAAACCGGTCTAAGCCACAAGAAAAGAAGGGTCACGGGAAGACGAAGAAGGAAACTAGAAAATGGTGCGATTTCCACAAAATCCCTTGGCACGACACAGATGAATGTCACTCAAAACAGTCATTGGTGGCCGAGATCAAAGGCAAGGAGTCGAACCCTGATTCAGAATTTGATTTGGAAAATACTGGTAAAAGATAGATCATCAACACAGACCCCAGTGTTATTGTCACGACCGCAACAATTCAACTATAAGAACCAACAGGTCCTAAAGAGGGGGAGCTCCTTTTTCATTCATAGATGTGGGTGAAGGGGATCCCACTACATTTTATTGTTGATAGCGGAAGCYAGAAGAACCTCATATCAACARAGCTCKTCAAATAATTGGGATTGTCGACAACACCACACCCACAACCATACAACATCGGGTGGCTTCATCAGGGACGAGATCTCTGTGTCARCCAACAATGTCGATTTTCATACRACATCCAACACTTCAAGGATGAGGTATTATGTGATGTTTCCCCACTGGATGTATGTGATGTTCTCTTCGGCCAACCATATATGTGGAAGCGCCATGTTGTTTATGAGTCTTGACCCTGTAGTGTCATTRTTTCTCTCGGGACTCATCTCTACAGAATATCAGAGGTAGTTTCGACTATTGTTCCACCTAAACAGTGTCGCAAGGTAGTATCTCATACTACCGAATTCAACTTCTTCACAATTTGTTCAAAAGGTGAACAGAAGGATACTGCAACCACTATAGCCTCGGCCCAAACACCTTCTATCCAACATAAGCAGGTCGACAAGATGCCCAAAAAACATCGTTTAGGGCCTCAAAATGGCTCTGGAAGTTTAGGACCCGAAAAACTGCCAAAAATAGTAAATTACCAAAATTGCCAGAAAACTGTTTTGAGCCAGTTGGAAAAGGTGGGTGGCCACCGATATCCACCTGGATCATCTAACCATAATCTTTCAAACCAAAAAATATTAGGCTTTGGTGAGAGTGAGCCATTCCATGAGAGTTTTATGTGCCAATGATCCGAGCCCAAAAATGGAAGAATGACAACTTCCATCGACATTAATGAGTGAAATATATTTTTCGATAAGAGGAAGTGATAAATTCAAAACACTATTTGATTTATACTGCCTCTTTTGTTTGTCCAAGTGTGGAATCCATTTCCAATTTGAATAACAATGAGTTTGAGCTCATCTATGAGACTTTTGAAAGATATATTATCACTATCTAGTCTTTTGAGCCCCTCCTTTTTTTCCTATAGAGAGGTAATAAGATTGAAATCTCCCCCAACTAGCCAAAAGTGCCTCAAGGTTGCCTCTCTTATGGACTTTGGGGATTCTAGAAAGGGAAGTTTTAAAAAGGGGTTAGTAGGTCCATAAACATTGGTTAAGTTTCCCGAGTGAGCTGAGTTGACAAAATGGAAATATACAAAGAGGATGTTAGCTAATTATACTATGCGTGTTAAGTTGATTTGAGTTGGATCCTAGAGGATTTCTAAGCCTCCATAGAAGCATATAGCTAAAATTGATGCTACTTTGTTGGAGTACCAACATTTTTCTACAATTGCATTCATCATTTCTTTGTTACACTTAGTTTCTTGAAGAAAGAGTAACACTGGTTTTTCCTGAGCTATCATTTTTTTTAACATGTGTTGTTTTCTTAAGGCATTGGCACGCCTTATATTCCATGAAATAACAATCATATTAAAATTTTGGTTGAGAGGAGAGGTACTTATCCACTAGGGTGAGGCCTTTCCTTAATCAACTAGGAGTGGACCTTCTTCTTCAATATCACTAATACATTGGGCCCATTTTCCAACATTTTCCAAGATCACTTGTTCATGCTCTTCCTTTGTTTTAGAGTAGATGAGAATATCATCCAAGAAGATAATAAAAAACATGTCTAGGTAATCCCTAAACACTCTATTCATTAAACACATAATTTTAGTTGGTGCATTTGTTAACCTAAAAGGAACCACTACGAATTCATAGTGCCCATATCTTGTCCTGAAATTTGTCTTACTAGTGTCTTCATATTTTATCCTTACTTGAGGGTAACTTGACCTCAGTTCAAACTTAGAAAATACCCGTTCCCCCTTCAATTGATCAATGATATCATCAATTCTTGGAAAGGGATACCTATTCTTCAATTTGACTTTGTTTATTTGTCTAAAGTCTATGCATGACCTCAAAGTCCCATCCTTCTTGATCACAAAAATCATCGGGGTACTACAAAGAGAAACACTTGGGAATATGTACCCCTTATTTAGCAATTCCTCTAGTTGCATCTGCAACTCTTTTGATTATGGGTTCCTCATTGTGTAAGGATCTTTGGACACTAGGGAATCCCCAGCACTAAGTCAATAGAGAAATAAATGTCCTTCTTAGTGGTAAACCTGGAAGCTCCCCCAAAACATCTTCATATCCTTTCATAACTGGATAGTCTTCAATACTTTTCTCCTTACCCTTGGTTATCTCTTCCATATGAGCTGCGTATACTTGGCACCCTTTTTATAAAACTTTTCTTCAAATATAGTGCTAAAATTTCTCTGACAGTTATGGGTCTTGGAATACCTTGAACTTTTCTTGAGTTTCCTTCCTCATCAATGTAGGTGAGAACCTTATTATAACAATCTAGGATAGCATGATGCTTGTCCAACCAATCCATACCAATCAATAAATCATAGGACCTGAGTGGTATGATGTTCAAATATTCCTTAGTTTTGACTTCATTCAGAGTCACTGGGTATTCTTTGACAATCTCATTGATTCTCCTCTTTGTTCCAATAACTAACTGAATGAACCAATACTTTTCATGCTTCCATTTATTCAATTTAATTCTTTCAACTAGCTTGGGGTCTACATAGCTATGACTAGCTCTAAAATCAATCAAAATAACTATGGGTTGGTTCTCAATCATAACTTCTATCTCAATCATGTGAGACTGTTACTATGCTTGTTTGTTGTGTAAGGTTACATAAATCCTTGGCATGATATTTCCCATATATTTTATTGCATCAGCTTCCTTAATGTTGTGTATAGTCCTCATCTTATCTCCTTTATGAGGGTAGTCCTTATACACATGTTCTCCATCACATCCCCAACCCCTCATGGGATGTTTCCTTGGCCTTTTTCCCATTGCATCAGTGACTCTAACTTCACTTTGAGTTGGTTTCCCTTGTTGATATGCTTGAGAGATATTTCTAATAAAAGGTGGCTTGAAATATTTCTTCCTTTCGTCCATATTTCCTTTCTTCTTATCATCCCAGGCCTTTTGGAAAGTTGGCCTTCATTTTATTTTCCCATACAAACTCTTATCCCTCCTTGTGGCCTCTTCTAAACTCCTAGGATCAACATACTGGATTTTATCCTTGTAGAATGATGGCAACCTTGTCAAAAACCTTTGAATCTTTACCTTTTCATCCTTGATGAAATACACATACCTTAGAAGCTCCAAGAATCTCCTTACATATTCTTCCATAGTCGTGCTTCTAAGCTTGAGTTAAAACAACTCTTGCATCTTCCTATCATATTATCGCTCTGACAAATACTGCTGCTAGAATATTTCTTGAACTACTTCCAAGAAATCCTCTTTTCATCAATGTCCTTAGTCTTCTTGAGCTGATCCCACCACATAGAGGCCTTTCCTTGAATATGATAAGATACAATTATAGCTTCTACATTTGATGGGTAATCATGCAGGTAGAAATATTTCCTCGTGCCCAACAATCAGGCTTCAATCTCTTCTCCCTTCCTATGATTTCCATGAAAATTTGGTGGCTTGAACTTCTTGAGCTCTCCTTGAAAGACATCTGACACATTTTCTTTTATGATTTTTGAAAGGGGACACACTTTTTCTACTCATTGACCTTGATCTGGAATGCGTTCTTTTGTTTGAGTGTCCTAGGGAGTGGTCATGTTTTTAAGGCTCCCTGCTAACACTCCTTGAATTTTTGGACCCTATGGGATCCTCCCTTCTATCAAAAGACTTAGACATTATTTCATGCCCTGTATTAGTCGCTTGTTTTGTGCCAGAGTCTTTATTGACATTATTTTGCAAAACATTTAGGCTTTGTAGCATCTCTTCTTTATCTCTCATTATCCTTTCATTTTTTTCTCAATAGCTCTGCACTTCCTTCTACATGCTTCTCATAGTTTCAACTAGCTCTACTAGCCGCACTCGAATTCTATTGCCATTTGATTCAATATGTACATCTCCCATGTTGATATGGATCCCTCTCACTTCGTCCTCATGGGTGAAATACCTCTGAACATATTCCATATCATTGGCCCTCATGTTGTACCTTCTATTCTCTGTCTAAAGCTTACTCTGCAAAATGTGTAGCCATAAAAAAACAAAAAAAATTAGATTAGATTAAAAATGAACTAAAATTTATCAACTTTTTTCCCATTGATCCCTTAGACATATTCTTTATGTTTTCCTAAGAAATATGATGCTCCAATCAAAATTATGAATGCACGGGATGAATCTGGTCATTAATATCTTACCAAAAACTATTATTTTTCTCAATCATGTGCTCTGAGCAGGAAGTTATGCTCTTTTAAAGTTTTCAGGCATTTCCTTGTGATGACGTCATCAGGTCTACATGGCCTCCACATGTACATGCTAACATACACGTGTCCACATGGACCCATTTGGCACCTTAGGGATAACATGCCATTAGACACAAGGCTTCAGGATTCCAAGACTGCAACACTGTCAGAAAAATCCTTCGCGGGGTATTCCCATCGGAATGCATAATTTTCAAAGCTCATGAATTCCCTGGATTCTGCAACCCACAACAATTTTAGGCTCCCCTCATCAGGATTCTCCCTATGAGATGCCGAAACTAACACTTTTCTAAGGTTTTTCTAAATCCCGCGGCCTACAACACTATCAAACCCACACTATCGAAAACTTCCCATTAACAACAACTTTACATAAAAACCAATTCTCCCCAAAGCTTGCATCCAAAAAAACTATCAAGCTCACACCTTCAAAGAATTTATCAAAATGTAAACTCACCAAGTCATAGTTTCCTCCCAAAACCCATAGTCCTCAACACTATCAGACTCCCACATTCAAACAACTACATTGGAAGCTCAAATAATGCCTTGCAAAGGATTTTCCTGAAGCCCACAACCTACAAGGCTATCAGGCCCACATTGTTAGGATTTTCCCACTAGGCATTAAATTTATTTACACACAAATCCCTTCATGACCTGTAGTCCACAACACTATTAGACCTAACTTCGTGAACTATCACCCCATAGTGCCAACATTGTTGGGCTTTCCATTTTCCGCAACATTGTCGAACTGGCCTTCTCGATCGTCGATTTCCAATGGACGGTCAAGATCCAATCTCCTCTCCTGACGAACAATCAAGATTCATCCTTGATCCCCTTTTACCTCTACCTTTACCATTAGCAACTATGGGTCCCACCTGTACTTGAATGCCACATGAAAATCTCTGATTCACCTTCGCTTCCTGATGTGTCACCTGACATGGCATGTCAACTCAGGGAGCTAACATGGTAGTTATGACATTGTATGATGACATATCATCTGACATGGCATTCTCTTTCGCCTCTATTTCTCCCAAGACAACATGCTCATCCAATATCGGACAGTCAATAATCGTGTCAACCAATAGCCCAAATCATTGTGACCTCCCAAACTACTCGATATTTAATGGAGTTCTATGACTTTGAAAAATAGAATGGCCCTTATCCTCTTCGATCTCAAAGATGCACTATGATTAACCTCCCTCAGACTTTTTGAATTATGAATCCTGATATGCTTGTAGGCTCACACCCGTGAGATCCTCCTGTTGGAGTGACATTTTTTGTGCCTCTATATTTCTCTATGACTCAAATTTCAATAGACGGCTAGGATTAACTCCTTATGTGATCTTTAGGCAATGGATGGTCCTTGTCCTCATGGGCTTGCACTGTCAGGATCCTCCTATTGAAATGACATTTTGTCACACCTTTGGATCCTCTCATAACTTGCATTACGATAGATGAATAGGATTAACTCTTGATATGATGGAAGGTCCTCGTCCTCGTAGGCTCACACCTATGGCCTTTTCCCATTGGAAGGAAATTTTTTCCTTTCTATAGGATTTTCCCATAGTCCATATCCCACGATGCTTTCAGGTAATCCACCCCCCTGTGAAAGGTCTTCCAAGAGATTTGACGAATGGGATCTCTCGATCTCCTATATTAACGTTCAATATATCCATAGTTGGAAACTATATATCTATTAACTTACCTTCCATTTTGTCACCATGGCATGTCATCCTGCCACTGTGGAAATCCACATAGCTATTTCAGCATCACTGTCACATGGCCCCATGTCATTGTGACATCAATGACCCCCACGATTCCATATTGAAATTTGGCTTTCCACTCCTTAGACTGTGCAGGACTCTCTATAACTTGCTAAGCCAAATATTTGTACTTTCCACTGAACTGCGCCATGAACAATCTATTATTTACCTTCCTATGCGCACTATCTCTAGCCCATACATCCCAAGTGTTGTTACCTTCTATGATATCACTTTGTAACACACCTAGACACCAGTCTGGGTACATTACTGCAAAAACACTATCATAACTTTGTTGCAAGACTGTAACGCACCCAGAACCCTCTCTAAGTCATTACCATAAAAATGTATTCCTTGATACTAAAATAGAAGGGAAAAATATAGTGCAACAAGCCTACCTATCATGCATTTGTATCACTTTTAAAGAAACCAAAATAGAAATAAGGAAAAACTAATAACGACATCTAAACATATTGAACTCAAAATTTTCATGTACAACAATTAATATATATAAACAGGAGAATCACACAAAGATTAAACACTTATCTTTATTAAACAATGATGCAATCAACTACATGGGACATGCGTTCCTCCCAACCATATACCTACTGCGCCATATCTCAGTAGTATATCAGCCCCAAGGTGGGGCTATGCATCCACGAAAGAGGGTGTCCATCATAGTCCAAACACTTTCCAAGGTGACTAGTCTTCCTATAGCTATCCCAATCCACCCAGTTCTCTTCCCCACAACCTACACAACACCAGGAAGGGAATCCAGAATCCCCTTTCACTGCTCACAATCCCCCAGGCCTTCCCTCTTCCCTCTAGGGATACAATGCACCTAGTCGGATATGAATATCAATATTGGGGATACCAGGGATTTCAGGTGCTAAGAAATACAATAATCACACAACTTATCGCCCTCAGGGAAACTCCCTCTCACTCAGAGAGTTCGCTTCGCAGGCATGACAACCTACCTCTTTAGCTCCAACAATTTTCTCCCCTACATTGCTACAACTCATTTCCTCTACTCAAGAAACTTTGTGTAATCTTGTGTTGCTTCCAACTCATGGTATCTTCCATAGGCTCTATCTCTAACTCTCGTTTCCCTCTAGAACTCGTTTTCCTTACTAGAATTCTTGACTGACTTCATGCTGTGTTCTTCCATACGAATTTCCTCTTTTCCTGGATTTCTTGACTCACACTCACCCCAAGGAGGATTATACTCAGCGCCCCATGCTCACAATTACTTCTTGAATTGAGTTATCTCACCCACCCTCTTACAAGCATTCAATGATTGGCTTTGGAAGCACTCCAAAGGAAATAGGAGGTTCATAACACAAGATAATTTCTAGACAAGGTGGGTTGATATTAATACCCATGAAAATTCCCTTTTGGATCCCTTGGACCCTTCCCCCTCTTGTGGATACTCAACCCTCCATTACTTTGTCTGTTTCCACTTGCAACTAGCGTTATCTTTTATCTTTTATTTATCATATGATTTACAAGATTTACATATTACATTGCTTGGCCCATGACCATATTTCTTTGATAAAATATATACATCACTAAGTTGGAGATAAAACATTGATATTACCAATATGAATGGGATTTTTCAACTCTCTTTTCTAATTTGATGTGGTGCGAAACTATGTTTTTCCATCATTAGACTTATAACATGAGTAGTCTCTACTGGAGTACTTCTCATCCATGCACCATTAACGCCATTACTTTTAGTTGCCTCTTCGATATTGGTTTGTCACTACAAAAGACCTTCCATTCCTTCGATTTTCCTAACAAAGTATACATTTATTTCCTTATTAATTTATACATACCATTGTTTTATAAGAGATTCATTTTGGTTTTGGAGACTGCCAACTTAGGATAGCATTTTTTCATTCGTTACAATATTGCAGTAGGATAGACATTAGAATTCAACTTTCAAATTACAGGAACCCAGGGATTTTACTTTATGACAATTGATTTATATTGTTTACATGTTTTGTTATTAGTCCCCGTTGAAGGCGTAGAGGGACTATAGTGATCGGTAATTTGTTGACTTCATATTAGTTTGTCCTTTGACTAAAAGTATTTGCATAGTATCTATTGTTGGAACTAGGGAACTAAAAAAAATGTTTTTTATATAATAAAAAATACCATATATGTCATGATCTGATTGGATAACAAATTGGAGGTATTATTGCCAGCTTCGGTAATCCCAATGTTTGATATGTTATCATATCCAAAGTTTTTGATCATATACGACCTTTCTGAATTTTTATTTTTTTCTTGAAATGTTTCGATATCCAAAGTTTTGAAGATAGAGAGACAGTTTTTTATTAGTTGACTTCATATTAGTTTGTCCTTTGAATAAATTTTATTTTTTACATAGCCTCTATTGTTCGAACTATTGTTACTAATTTTTTTTTTATTGTTATAAAATAATATAATAAATGTTTTTTCATACGTAACAGACCTGTCACACTGCATTATTTCTTGAATGTTTACAGAGCAGTCCTGACAGACTTAAATGTTTACCTAACAAGCCTCACAACCTTAAATGTTTACTTAACAGGCTTGTTACAATACATTTTCTTACATTTTTTTTTATATGCAATGTTCTCTGCAAAGAATATGGGCAATATTGTTCTTTAGCAACATTGTTGGTTCACTGGTTCATGCTTGCTTCTTGCTTGTTCACTGATTCCTTATTTGTTTGTTGTTGTTGCTGTTGTTCTTGTTTGCCTATTGGGAATCTGCAACCGCGATTGGAACTAGCCTTTTGTCGTTCCCTATTGACGGGTGGGTTTGGGTGTCGTGTTTAGCTTTGCTTGCTATTTGCAGTTTGTTGGTGGGAAATTTGACTACTGGGGGATGCCTGAGTTGAAATCCTCTTGTAGAACATCTTTGTATGTGAGGAGAAAATACAATTTCCTTTTCATATATGTCACTCTAGTTTTGATGGAGGTAGGTTCTGTGTCCAACATTGGAAATCAAGAATAAGACGAATACAACATTACAGTCCTGCTTCTCTGGCCATAGTAATCACATACAAATATGGATTGCAAGAGGATTTTGATCGCTACCAGTATTGAAAAATACCAACCGTGAAAACTGTACTTTTCTTAATTGCTTGCACAGTGGCATGCCTTTGGACGGTCTTGACAACTTTGAATGTTTACCCGACAGGTCTCACAGCCTAAAATGTTTGGTTAACAGATGTGTTACAGTACATTTTTCTCTGAATTTTTTGATACAATCTTGTGTGCAGTGAATTTGTCCAATATTGTTCTTCATCGATATTCCTGGTCGGTTGGTTGGTGCTTGCTTCTTGGTTCGCTGGATGTTTTTTTTTTTTTTTTGCTTCAACTTTGCAAGGTTGGGGTCTTGCATCTGCAGTTAGATCTGTTGTTATAGTTTGTGGGCCAGGTGTTGCATTTCTGTCCATCTCCATTCACCGGTTGGTCTCATTTTTTTAGGTTGCATTCTTGCATTGCTTGACAACCCTGTTGCAATA
>SNQJ01S0208428.1:10034-26209 GCA_010110895.2 Picea sitchensis | reverse complement strand
AAAATCTCTTAAACCACTTTGACTACTTTGACCTTTTGGGGCTTCTAGATGACATATGAGGGTCCTCCAATTTCGTAAGGCCATAACTCTCAAACCGTGAGGAGTTATGTGATGTTCCACATACCACCGGAAATGGAATGAAAAGCACTATCCATATAGGATAGTTTCACTGACAAATTCACTGACCTTCATCTCATTATTCCATAAATAATCATGGGTTCTCTAACCATACTTCTAGAATAACGCAATCCACAAAGTGTCTTCCCTTGAGGGCTTTCACTATAAGGGACCACTTTGGAGTTCATCCATTTGTACATATTATCAACCATGAAAAGACAATAATAAGTCATCTTTACATCAAACAGAATTGGGTCCATTACCCAAAAATTTGTGCTACCAGGCTTTCTTCAAGGGTTGACATCAATGACTACCATCCTTAATCAACACCACAAAAATACCTGAAAAACCTCTTTACTATTGTCCAATTCTCCTTCCATAATTTTGACATATACCTTCTCAAAACTCCAAAATGAATGTGCAATGTACGTTCTAGTGCAGATCATTGTGTAAATCAAATTTCCAACTGCACTTACATATGGAACATGGGACATGTCCTCTTCCTGTTAATGTATTTTAGGACATTGATCCACAGATAAATTTACACCTACATGAATAGGAACCTTGAATGATTTACATTCTTTCATATTAAACCTCTGCAATATTTTCTCGATATATTTCCTCTGATTTAACCAAGGTTTCTTGTTTTTCCGATCTCTTTTAATTTCCATGCCCAAAATAAAATTTTCAACACCAAGATCCTTCATGTCAAATTTAGAGGACAACTAATTTTTCACACCCTAGATAATCTCTTTGTTATTTCCTATCAAAAACATATCATCCACACACAAGACCAAATAAATAAGATGATCACCAAATAATTTGAAATACATACAATGATACGCTTTTCTCCTTGTGAATCCAAGTCCCAACATATAAGTATCAATTTTTTTACACCACATCCTTGGTGATTGATTTAACCCATACAAGGACTTTTCCATCTTGCATATTGGCTCCTTCTTTTCCTTCAGAACAAAGCCTTTTGGCTACTTCATGTTGATTTATTCTTCCATATCCCCATGTTGGAATGTTGTATTCACATCCATTTGTTCTATTTCAAAATCAAATGTAGGAGAAACAAATAAAATAAATCTAATAGAATTTAACTTGACAACATGAGAAAAATCTCACCAAAGTCAATTCCCTCAACCCGGGAATAACCTTTTTCTATTAACTGAGATTTTAATTTCTCCACTTTTCCTTCTGCATTTAGATTATTTTTAAACACCCATTTGCTACCAATGTAATTTCTTCTAGTTGACAACTGCACTACATCCCAAGACTCATTCTTATCCAAGGATGTCATTTCTTCAACCATGGCCTTTTTCTAGAGTTTTCCATCCCCTAAATCCACTTCCTCCCTAATAGTTATAGGATCATCATTAGTAATAGACAAAGAAAAATTTGAACAGAAATCAGGTGGAGTATACCTTTCTAGTTGTCTTCTTTCCTAAATCGATCTCCTCAAAACTAGAGTATGAGGATATTCTTCTTCGGATTCCTGTTCTTATATAGAGTCTGATTCATCATCCTTCAACTCAAACTCTATTTTATCTAGTTATTTCTTCCTTGGTAGGACTTCCTATTTGAAAACATATTTGATTTCTTTAAATACCACATCTTGGCTATACACTACCTTCTTAGTTTTTGGGTTCAAAATCTTATAACCTTTCAAACCATATTTATACCTAATAAATATTAAATATACACGTTTCATCCTTTGTATCTAGCTTACTCATGTTTTTCTATGGAATTTGAACATAGGCCTCACAACCAAATACCATGAGATGTGTGAGAGAAGGTTTATTTCTAGTCCATACCCTGTGTATAGTTTTTTCGTCCAGTGTTGATGAGGGTGATTGATTGACCAGGTAACATGTAGTGGCCATGACCTCTATCCATAATTCCCATCTTAAATCGGTACCATCGAGCATGCACCTTGATTTTTCCATCAACATCATGTTCATCCTTTCTACAACTCCATTTTGCGAAGGTGTATATGGAGTAGTCTTATGCCTTGATATACCACACTTCGTACATAAATATTTTAATTCATTTCCGCAAAACTCTCCACCATTATCCATCCTCCGCCTTAATTATTTTCTCTGTTTGATTTTCCACAAGAGAATTAAACTCTTTAAACCTATAAAAGAATTCAAATTTCTTCTTGAGGAAATATATCCATGTATTCCTTGAGAATTCATCTATAAATGAGACATAGTACACATGTTTTACTAGTGATGGAACCGCTATAGGTCCAAACACATCACTGTGCACCAACTATAAAATTCCATCTACACTTGTTGCACCAGCAGGGAATCTTACCGGATTCTACTTCCCATGTACAGAATGTTGATAGAAACAAAAATCCTAAGAGAAAATAGACATAACTTCAACCATACCTTTACAATGTAGTAGTCAAAATCCCTTATCTTCGATATTCCCTAGTCTTTGATGCCACAACATAGCCTTTTCTCCATAGTCTATAGGAATTTTTTCCTCTTCAAGTCCAATCTCAGGAACAAATGAACTATTACACTCATCACTAATAGTTATTCCATGCAAGTTATATATATTTATAATTCAAACTCCCTTCAACAACACCATTGCTCCTTGAACCATCTTAAATGTTTCTTTCTCAAACATTTTTTTACCCCTGCATCATCTTTTTTTCTTATAAAAAACAAATTTATGTCCAATCCTAGGATGTTAATAACACCAGGAAGTGTTCTAATCCTTCTATCCATGAGCTTCAACTTGACTATTCCTCATCCTATGATTTTTGTTGTCAAGTCATCACCTAGGAAAACATCACCTCCATCATAATTTTCATATTCAAAGAACCACTCCTTGTGTCGAGTCATATGAAAGGATGTGAATTAGCCAACCAACCATGCCTCAAGATCTGAATGTGGTCTTGATGAATCCAAGTACACATCCCCTCCTTCCAAGGATATTTTTTCTTCTATAGAAGAAGAATCTTTAGATAGCTTCCCTCTCTCAACACTTTTGGATATACATTGCTTCTTTTATTTTCCTTATTTTACAAATCTCTAGCATACCTTTACAAAGTTTTCGAGAGATTTATATCTACCCTTAGATTTAGATATCCCACTTGAGGACTTAGATCTATTTATTTACTGAGATTGTCCTCTTGAAAATAATACATATGTTCTATGTCCTTCCATGTTATTCTATCATGTCTTCTCGGACAACAAGGATGAGACCACATCATTGAATCTTAAAGTAGTTGTATTACTACCTATGGCCAAAACTTGACTATCCCACGAGCCTGGTAAAGAGAACAGTAAAATGATACACTTATCTTCATCTAAAATTTTAATATCAACATACAATAACTGACTTACCACAGTATTGAAGGTGTTCAAATGCACTCTCACTAATTATCCATCTTTCATCCTCAGGTTATACAACTTCTTTCGTGGGAACAATTTGTTTCCTAGGGACTTAGAGTGATACAAAGTCCCCAAATTATTCCATAATGTTTTTGTTGTAGCTTCCCTTGACACATTCAACAATACTGAATCTGAGAGACACAATTGGATTGTGCTCTTCACCTTCTGATCCAACATTTTCTAGTCTTCCGCTAACGTTACTGTAGGTGCAATACCTAGATCCACATTGATACACTGATATTTTTCCACCAACTAATATTCCATTTAGAGCTTTCACAACTCAAAAATTTACTTATTAAAATTGTCTATCTCTATTTTCAAATTTCTCACCATTTCTTCTCACCTGAAGAATCAATACCACAGATCTCCCACTATAAAAAGGTTTACCACAGGCCTGAGCCAAAAACCTTGACCACAAAGGAATCCCCAATCCAATAATTCCTCTAATACCAAATGTATATTTTAACCTTTTACAATTAATTACTATAAATATATTCTTAATAAAGAAAAAAATATACAATGGCACACACACATTGCACAAAGATTTTTACCCTGGAATCTAAAATTGGGAAAACTAACCTGTTTAGATCCGCACCTCTAATATTCTATTCATCATATTCATTGTTTATAATACAATATACATATAGGATCCTGCAGCATCCAAACCCATAATCCATTGACCCGGATTTGTAAACAACCCTAATGCCTTAACCAGAATTAGAAAACCATCGAAAAAAACCAAGTGCTGAAAAACCGCCAAAAATGGACCAATTTTTTTTCAGGGGCTCCTGCCCTTCAACTTCCCCAAACCTTCTAGATGTGGGGGTGAAAAACACACCTCATACTCCTTTTCTACCATATCCATGTACAATACATGGGATCAATTTTTTAAAAATATAACACATACACAACATTCAACAATATTCATCACCATGGTAGAGTCTACTAGCTAAGACTCACACACACCAAGGCTTGAGGACCTACAAACAATGGTATTAGACTCAAGAGGAAAATAAAATTTAAACTCAACAATGGAGTTTGCAAGAAAAAACTCATCATCACAAGGGTTTCAATATCTGCTAAAGAAATCTAAATCATAAGATGAATCCAATAATATACAACTAGAGCAGTGACAATCAAAGGATAAATTGAAGGCTCCATGGTTAGAGAAAATATATTTAGAAGGAACATCAACATGCATCTCAATGGAAAATCCTAAAGAATCAATAATTCCAAATTCCAAGGATCCATAAATAGTAATATTAGACTGAGAAGGTAAATCAAGAATGGATTTTGTTGCAAATGAGTCCAGTCTAAAGAGATTCTCTTTAGAAAGGATGAAAGAAAAATCATTAGATGGAATGCCAAAACTGACCATAACCTCAAAAAATGTTTCATCTCAAGTAATAACATTATCTTTAATATAACCTACATTAGGAAATTCACTCGATCCTATAGGGGGAAGAAACGACTCCAATTCCCTCATTGGATAAATCACCCTAATAAATTTCTAGGACCATGTCTCGGGAAAATAATCATGATTGAAAAAAATCCTTCTTAGTATCAATGACTGAACCAATTGTTGGGACCATGCTTTGACAAGGCCACCATGATTGAGAAATATCCTTCTCAATAGAAATGAGTAAGTCAATTGATGGGACCAAGTCCTGAGAAGGGAAACATGAGTGCACAGGCTCCTTCTTAGAAGCAATTGAACACCTAGTATATGATGCCACATAATTCACTTGTGGTGGTCTATAGTCCATCCAAATACTAGGAATATATAATTTGGGGTAAAAAGGTATAAATTCGAATAAGAATGGTGATTTTCAAACATAAGCCAATCGATAGTGACACTACTTCTGTTGTTAGGAAAATTCATCACTTGAAAGAGTGTAGACACCACATCATTCATAGCATATACATAATCACAATTTCCAAGGATCATATTAAAGTCCAATGGGCCATCGGAAACTATACTATAAACTAATAAAGTATTCCCACCTAACGTGATAGGACACACAAGAACAATCCTAAGATAGTCACTAGGTCATTTGTCAAAATCCAACAATTGATTGGTAGCTAATGCAAGCTTGGGAGAACCCATATCTATCTAAGACAAGGAGGATAAAATCCTTGTGGAGGATCATTCATATACTATACATCGGTAAATGTTTAATAAATACTATTAAACTCTTATTTGAAAGGGTGCATAAGAAGGAAAGTGAGGCTCAACAAGATTACTACAATAAAAGGAAATGATCCTAGAACTTGGAGCGAGCCTACTCAAAGTGAGTGGAATGCTCCCTTGTTCAGAAGGTTTTGAAATGATGGTAAAGAAAACCTATTTACTACATACATCACTCTCCAAAGGAAGAGAGAGATTGACCAAAGATTGCATTGACTTGAACATTTTAAACCTATCACTTTCTAAGGGAAGAGTGGGATTGGTCGAAAATTGCATTGACTCTTCTACTTCATCAACCAATGCTTGAATAGGATGTTTGGAAACCAAAGTTGGTTCAGGAGTAGAAGAACATTGGGAATCAAGATTAGTGTGATCATAATTTAAGTGAGAGCTATTAGCCATTCACTTGGTTATCTTTCCATGGTATGGTTTCAGATCAACCTTGTTCGATGGAGGTGGAATTGGACTAAGGAGGAGGACTTTGGGTCTTGGAGATAGGAGTACAATGGTGAATTTCAAGGTAATCATCATTGTTTTTACTCTCAAAATATTGATCTATCTCCTCCCTCCCCCCCAAAAATATCTATGTCTATGGATCTCTTTTGCATCTTTTAATGAGTTTTTTTGGATGTAATTTATCTTAAGATTGTTAGATTAAGACTTCATTCATGAAAATTTCTATTTATTGTTTTATGAAATAATGAGAAATATATTGCTTGTTGAATGAATGTGTGGTTTTATCTCTAGAATTCGATTCTAGACTATTATAGAGTCAAGACTAACACATATTGGATTGTAATATCTTAGTTGGAATGTGGTGAATCAAGTAGAAAAAATCGAGAAAGGTAAAGGAAACAAACTAATTGTAGATCACTAAGCTACACCATTGGGCATGGAGTCATAAACAATCTGCAAATCAAAGGCAATCAATTTGTGTACTAGAAAAAAGGTATATATAATGATGGATAGAGGAATGAAGAAGACGAAAAAAAGAAGAACATTCACTAGGGAGGGATCCTCTCTGAAAAAATGAATGCAAGGTACTTAAATAAATAAATGAATAATAGAAAATATGTAGCATATCCTTTGCTGCTTAAGAATCCATTAATCAAAGGAAACCATGATCCTCATAGTCTTCATTTTACATAAGAAAGAATATATAAAAGGAATAAAAAATAGAGCAATTTACGAACTGTATCACACATTTCATGAATCTCAAATGGTAGAGATGATTAATACATGAATTCCCTCCGGATTACAAAAATAACATGTTTCTCTACTTTCTCCTCAAGCTCTCTCAAGTCTCCAAGACTCAACCCCTCTCATAATTTCTCATGGAATATATCGAAAAATGTTACATCATCAAATTACATGAAATCAGGAGTTCGAAACCTCCTTATGCCAGAAATAGAATTAGTTTAAAAAAAGAAATGACACTTGTAAACTAACTACTAATTTCTAGGAGAAAAATGCTAACAGTGAATCAAAGTAACTTAAATCTGGGAAATGTTATTTTTATACTTCGAATAACTGAAAGGTTGTTGGAAAATCATTACTGCTAGGTGCCCTTTGAATGTTCAACTACCCCTTTCATTTGTGGAACTAATCTCTTGAAAATAGAATGAAGATGACTGCTTGAGAGAGCTTGACACATAAGAATATAGGTGTCCCACATCTGCTATAAAATAGGATTTTGTTGACATTTGTCTCCTTGTTGTCATTTGTGTTTGACTATTCAAGACTGCCACTGATTTTGTGCTTGAATTGCATCACATAAAAATCACATTGTTGAAATAATATGAGTAGGAGCCCTAAATTTTTTTCTAATATACCAAGACCAAGGCCCAGTTGTAATTGTGAATGTAAACATGTTTTGTAGGTTGGTGAGCCAAGTGATTATAACCTAGGAGGCTTATGTGATGATTAGGACAGAGAGCCTAGATGCTAAATGCCAGAGAACATGTTTTTGTATATGTAAATACTCATATCAATAATATAAATACATCACGGCTTGTAGACTGACCACAATAAAAGAGAATGGGGGACTAATCTCTACTAGGTATGGAAAGGGATGGGGCTAACAAGATAGGAAAGGGATAAGCTTGAGGGCTTATCTCTATGGGAATAATATTATATTATTATTTCCTAAAAACTAAGGTTGGACATAACCTATGTTATCCTAAGTTCGTATGGAAAGGGAATGAATGTTAACTGGATCTCATGCAGATTCATGAGGACAAGTGTCCGATTAGTGACATGTTGTTATATTTGGAAAACGTGTCCTTCATGAGGTTTCTCTACCATTCTTTCCATCCTTCCCATGCACGCATTTTACACAGGAACCCATGACCTCCATTATCGACCTCTGGAACCTTCACTCATTCTGGAGCCATATTCTGTATTTTTCTTATCATCAGTTGAAACCTATGACTATCCTGGGTGGCACAACGCACATGTGCCTACCTAAGTTGTGCTAAAATTTTCTGTTATGAGAAATGCTTATTCCAATATTGAAGGTAGTTGTTGATTCCATAACCTGTGTGTTAGCCGAAGGCCGTTGTTGTTTTCACCTAAGCTTGTTGTTGGTTATTTGAGAGTGGGAGTGAAGAGGCAAGTTGTCAAGCCCGTGGAATGAAGAGGCAGGTTGTCAGGCCTATGAGAAACTCTCTTTAGGTGAGAGAGTTTGCTGGAAAAGAAGAAGCAGGTTGTTAGCCCTATGAGAAAGTCTCTCTGGGTGAGAGATATTGTTGGGGAAGTGATTTCTACTGGAGGGAGCCCAACAACAACTACAAAGCTCTGAGAATTCTTGTCCAGCCTTTTGTTGAAGCCCTAGAAGTGAAGTTGAGAAGTCGATGGACTATTGAACAGTGAAGGTTCATACTTCCTAGGGTGGGACATGCATGTGTAGAATGAGAGGCTGTGAGATATGTGTGTAAGTTGTCTCATGGGAGGGAATCCTTCTTGATTTACTATGTAGCATCCCATTGTCTCAGCCTAGCCTAGGAATCCCTTTGCACGGGTGGAGTTTAGTTCCAGCTTCGGGGTGACCCATTGCTAAGATTGATGAGAAGCATGGTCTATGGATGGGAGGTTCGTGGAAGGTTTGGATGCAGTTGGTGGCCATCAATTAAAAGATAAGTACAAATTGTGTTAATTTTACAGGTTGTGTTTAAGTACATGTTTGATATTTATAAGAATTTCTTGTGTTTTCTACATGTATGTTTGTACTGTCATTTCCACATGAATCTATCTACATGTATGTTTGAAAATTGTCCATTTCCATTACGACCTATGTTTTAGAAGAGTATACATATATATGTTCATTTAACTTTTTATTTTTATATATATATATATATATATATATATATATATATATATATATATATATATATATATATATATATAGTGGAAATGAAGAAGTTCTTCAAGACTTTCCCCAACGTGGCTTCCTCCAGGTTGTGTTACAAATTGGTATTAGAGCATGCATAAACCAGTGGCATGGATTGGGTGGTTGGGGTATGCCACAATATGGTATTAGAGCGGTATTGAATTGAAAAGAGCATGGTTATATTGGTGTTTCTTGGTGGATGGGGTCGTTACAAAATGGTATCAGAGCCCATGGTTTCAACATTGAACCTGGATGGACCATGTATGAGTAAATGGAAGTTAGAGAGTGCCATAAGGGCACTGAGAGAACACCTGAGTGGTAATGGAAATATCAAGAGAAGTAGCGGAGATGTTACCATGGAGATCATGGTTGATAACCACAAGAATGAATTTGAGTCATAGGATATGTTTGGGAGAAGGAAGACCCTTCACAACTGTTAGATATGGAAAAAGGAGCAAGGTGGTAAAGCACCGAAGTGCTCCAAACTTCGCCACTCCAGTTGTTTGAAGTTCTTTGTCGTAAAAGAGGAAAATTCCTTGGAGATTTGAAGTTCCGGAGTGGATCTACACTATAGATCACTGGGAGAAGTGATTTATTGTTGGATTTGCCCAAGGATAGATCTGAACCATTAGATCAAGCAAATATCAGGAGGTGAGTTGTATATTTCACAACAGTTCAGAGGTTTGGCACTCCAGAAGAAGCAAATCCTCAAGCTTCTAGGAGGGAAATATCTTGAAGTCTCGAAGTCCAGAGTTAATCTGGATTGTTCATGTTTTAGGACACGTGTCCGAAGACTAGGCTATTCAGGAATTTGACATTCGGGGGATTTGTGGTGTAGCGTGGAGAAGTATCTCGAAGTCCCAGAGTCCCGAAGTCCGAAACCAATCCGAACCATCCATTTCCAGGGATACGTGTCCGTATATTAAGAAATGTTAATAATTTTGACAGTCCGAAGGTTGTGTGGTGTTCAACAGCAAAATCCTATGAAGCTCGAAGCTCTGAATTCCTAGATCTCTGATGTCCTAGAGCACCAGAGTGATGTGGAACTATTCGTAAGTTCAACATTCGGGAGTTATAAGGTGTGTTGGAGTGGAATCTCCTGAAGCCCTAAGTGTCAATGTCTCAAAGCACCGGATATGACATGGCATGATGACATCACCTATGGGTGATGTGGACCTACCCTAAGTCTTCCACGTGTCATCTGGTTTTGTACTTTTACAGGCCCTATTGTACCAATAGTGATCCAACATGTGTCACTCGAAGGTGGGGCCATATGTCACCACCTTAATTAATGAAAGTTGTACTAAGTGGACCATGGAAGGTTCATAATTTCGATAATTCATTGTTCGGAGGAAGTATTGTTAGAAGTTATGGAATCCTCCGAAGTTGAAAGCTCCAAAGTGTCAGAGCTCCGAAGCTTCGAAGAAGCATTTTTTTGAAAGTTAACCACTTCAGCGTTTGGAGAAAATGAGGTGAGGTGAAAGGAAAACCTCTGAAGCCTGAAGTTTTGGAGCCCAACCTTTCAACTTATAGGTTTGGGTGTTATTTTGTTTCTATTAGCTTATTCCAAGATAGATTGGATTGTATTTCACTAAGTAAATAGCTTTATTAATGTAAGTAAATTGATAGGTATTGGTTGATGTGTATGGGAATCTCAAGATGAGGTGTGTATGGGAACAAATGTAGATAAATATGTTCCTAATAAAAATATGTAAATGGGTAAGTGGTAAAAGTGGTAGTTGAATGTAAGCCTAAGGTGTTTATATTGGAGCTCATCTTAATGGATATTGTTGTTAGGGATGATTGCGTATTTATATGTTGAGTTGTTGTTGATATAGGAATAGATATCTGCCAAAGTTTTCTCAAGTCATCACTATGGAAAAGATGATGACCCAAAGTTGTCAAACTTGTACAACCTAGTAATATCATAAGATATTCCAATTGTGAGGTCATACTTAGGATATTTTAAATCCTTAATTACAACTTGGTGAGGTGAAAAATCTACAGTTTACCTTCACCTAAATGACTCATATGATATACTGATAGAATTTTGCAGGAAATACTTGGAACACATAATACATCATTAAAATGACCATTATCTACTTGAATTATTCCGGAACCTACAAAACTAAGATATCTATCATCACCGACAAATATTTTCTTGGTGTTCCATTCATTTAGACAAAAAACTATGGATTTATCCTTATCCATATTATAATATCCTCCAGAATCAATAAGCCACTCATCAAAAGAAGAAGTATAAGTTGCATTAAAGGAGAAATTGGAAGAAGAAAGTGCATGTCCATGAGAGGAAGAGCTAGAGGAATACGAATCAATATTGATGTTGTTCTTCTTTATTGTTACTTCTAAATATTCCATATTCTTAAAACATTTGGACTCCACATGACCATATTTCCCACAAAAGTTTTGAACTTTCTACCACTCTTCTTACTTTTATAATTTTCTTCTTTGTCACCATTAGGAGTGGAAGCTGGTTGAGAGGGTTTGGGACCCTTGTTTTTCTTACTGTTGTAATGAGGATGTTTCTTCTTGGGATTCTTGGATTTATCTTTCTGCTAGGCCACTAAGGCTTTGTTGAAGGTACTTGCAGTGTTCATTACTCAAAGTTGCATAAGTTTATCTTTCTCTCTAATCAAAGCATCATAAAAAGACTCAAGAGTGGGATCTTTATAGGCACTCATTAGAGAATCTTGAGTGGCATAAAAGGTATATACAAAGAAAAAATATGCACTACCAAGATTAGAAAGGATAATATAGATGCATCGATCTTCCTTCAGATCTATTTTGCAGTCTATAAATAAAAGTATAAGTGTTTTGAACTTACATAAATAATATTCAATGCAAGGAAAATCATTAGGAATTAGAGTCATTAACTGATTTTCTATCTGGTGGGCTCGAATAATATTGTGTTTACCATAAATAGCTTCAATATTAATCCAAGTTGCATCAAGAGAATCAATTCCTTGAAGGTGAAACCTTAAATTAGGAGATATGGACATTCTAATTAGTCCACGTGCTTCGTCACTCCTATTATCCCATTTGAATTTATTTTCATCATCAATGGGTTCTAGTTATTTTCCCAAGGTAATCTGGTATAATCCCTTACTTCTTAATACATCTTCCATATGGGATTTCCATGAGAAGTAGTTGGTACTGGTAAGAAAATTACCATTGGGAAATTCCATATTAAAATATGTAGAAAAAGAGACAACTGATGGTCTAGATAGAAAGATGTTTAAAAATAGGATATTTATAAAAAATGGCACCAAAAACGGACTTCGGATGTGAAAGTTATGCCCTTTTGAAAAAATACATTTAAACAATAACCAAAGAGTCGCGTGGCAAGTAGAAGTTGGTCCACATGGTGATGCTCCTCCTTATCTAAATTTTCCTATAAGTTCACTTTTAAATAAGTTAATTTATGAAGAGAACCACTTTTATAAAATAAGCGGGAATCACTTTTACAATGACGTTGAATGAAAGTTGCATGAACAAAAAAAAACACTTAAAATACAAATATTAAAGTTATTTGATAGTGATTCACTTTTATAATTAAATGGAATGCACTTTACATGAATGTATGAAATTTAGAAAAAAAAAGTAACAAAAAAATACTTGAACTCGAGACCTTTTGCTAAGTAAAGTAACTTCCAACCAAATGAATTAGGGAAAAACACATTATGGTCTTAAGAAGGAGGATTGGGGGTGTTGTTGTTGTTGTGGAAGATGGTCTTGGAGTGCATGCTCAATAAAAAAATATTTTCATACATTAACACACACAAAAATATTTTCTTCTCGACAACAACAATGGTTAGATCTTGGTTATCTTACCAGGAAAATGCAAATTTCTCCTCTGTTTATGATTTATCAAGATCACACAGAACGTACAACAAATAGCATAAGAAAATAGGAAAATCTTTTTTCACTCTATTTCTGATTTTTTGAGATCACACAGACCATAGGGAAAATAGCATATGTAAATCGAAAAGAGTAGCAACCCGAAAATAAAAATAGAAAACCAAAATATTATCTTTGTAAAAATTTAAAAGCGAGTATTTAGGCTTTATACCTCAAGATCTAACTAAAATGGTCATATATTGGGAAAATGAAAACCTTTTTGAGTGAAACGAAAGACATTCCTAACCGAAATGCATGTTTCGGATGCGATGTAATAGTCCTCTCTGTTAGGGACCTAACCTCCCTAATCCCTCATATAGGTAGAATAATATATTTTCCATGTAATAAAGGCCAATATTAATAAGGCCTAGTAACAAGGAAGAATAAGTCAAATGTACGAATATCTAATAGAAGCTTTCACTTCTAGAAATATATTCCTCTAGATTGTTCTCTTAGTAGATAGATTTAGTATAAATAGGAGAAGTGCATGAGAAGTTTTTTTCTTGAGAATTATTGTAATAGAGCTCTTCTCTACTAGAGGTATCCCCCTTGAAGAGGCAAGTGAACATTGTTTTCTATCAATAAAGGGACAATTTTGGTGTTATGGTTCCATATAAATTGTTGTTTTGTTGTTGATCTCTGCAGTATCTTCATCTTTTGTTTCTATTCCATTGTTATTCTCTGCAATGTTGATCTTTTCGGTTCATATAATAGATTTGGTACCTTACACTCTTAGCCCACAAATATACGAAAGTGGCTGAAACTAGAGATGCAGGAACACAACTTTACAATCTCGATCTACAATGGGAGTAGGTCTTCAAATGCACTCTCATACCATGTTTCACAACATAGGTATTCCAATAGAGGACAAACACCTTCAGTAACCACTCACACAACTACATCAAATATCAACGCATCGATGTTTTTACGTGGTAAAACCCCTCTAGGGAAACATCCATAGCCCCAACCAATGTGGCCGCTTTGAGCCAATTTATTAATGCAAAATAAAATATTATAGAGAGATTTACAAGAGAGTTTATTGCAATCGATCATCAGAAAATGAACCTCCATGCTCTTTAAATAAAGATCATGGACCAATTGTGTGTTAAACTACAGATCAATGTAGTTGTTAAGATCGGGGAGCATATGAGTCAGACTGTTGGATTTGCTAACTATAAATGCATACTAATTCATACTAAAAAAATACACTAAGAAACACACTTTTACCTAATAACACATTACACCAAGTTGATTTTAACTAACTCCTAAGTGTCTAAATCTCCTAACATAAAATAACTACATCACTTATTCTTTTAAATGACAAATTATACATGCCTAAAACAATTACCTCTTACATGAGATTTTGATAACCTTTAGAATTGATGCATTCAATCATTTTCAAATCTATGAAGGTAACATTGCAATTAAAATGAATTTGAATTACTTTATAAAAAATTATAAAAATAAATTTAATTAATAACTATATATATAATCACTTATATAATATTAATAAATTAAATTAAAAAAAAAAAATGAAAAAATGAAAAATTAAAGAAAACCAATTAAAAAAAATTAAAAAACGGAAAAAGGAACATAATACTTAAATTTTTTTTAGCAAAGGGAATTCATATTAATTCATTTTTTTTTTAATATGGAGAGTTTTAAATATCTATTTCCTTTTATTTTTTCAAATACTTATTATATTAAATTTATGATTAAGATAAATCTATATTAATTTATATAATAATTATAATTATTTTTATTACTAATATTTAATTTAAAAAAGTTAAAATATAAAATATATTATTTAAAAAAAATAGTTTATTATTACTTTTTTATGTTTGTATGTGATATAATTATTTATAATTCGTTTACTTAGAAATTTAATCTTTCATTATTTATAATATTATAGAATGGTGTAACTTCTCATTATTTTTGTTTAACAACAATGATTTATAATATTTTTTTATTTGGAAATTTAATGTTTCATTATTTATAACATTGTAGATTGGTGTAACTTTCAAATTTCAATAGACAATTAGATAAATAGATAATTAAAGGGAGAGGTGTATGTCGATTGAAAATGGTTAACATTAATAGCTTTTAATTATGAATAAGTTTTGGATGGATAAGATTTAATATAGAAAGAATATTTTTGTAACTAATATTTAACAAATTAACATTTTTGCATGCACTGATCTACACAGATCTACAATGTAAAACGAATCAGTTTTAATGTTCTAAACCACTTCTATTCCTATATTTTATTTATATATATATTTTATTTTGTATGACTGCAAGCTGCATGCCATTGCATCGGTGCATAGGTGCTAAGATCATGACGTGAAGATGGCTTTTAGGGAATAATCCATCTCCAAAACCAGAGTGTCGGGTTCTCGTCTGCTTATGTGCACAAATTCCAAGGCACAAGTAATAGATAGAAAAATATTATATATGGATTTTAATGAAATTTATGCCTCTAATCTCTCAAGATTTCAATCTGTTAATGAAAACTATTTATTTTTATATGTGTTTATTTATGGGTTTTAATGAAAATAGTTCAATCTTTTAATGAAAATTATTGCATTCAATCTGGATGTAATAGCCGGATTTAATTTTACCTCAATTTATTTTGATAAACTTTCACAGTAATTTCATAACACAGTCATTTATAACAGTAACTTCCGTAACTCAAATTTTACTATGAATAATAAAAAAAAAATTCTAACATAATACAACAATGCATAAATTTTAGAGAAATACCTTAACTCTGATGCTAATAATCCTTCCTGTTGTCCGCAGCTTGCTTCCTTCCCGCTTCTTTAGAACACTACCCAAAACCGTCCTCCCTGCTGACTAGTTAGCTCCCTAGCCCCAGGATATCAACGGATATCCTGGCCCTCCGAACCCAAAACCCCCAGCAACCCCCGGTGCACTGTGTCAATTCCACTCCAAATTTCACTCTTCACTCTGCCAATTCCCCGCTTCCAAAATTCATCCCCAACTCCTCGTAGAATAATCCTCCCCCCAAACTCCTTTCCCCCCCTTATCCCTCCTTCACCGACTTCCCTTCATTTATTCCCTACCTAATATCTTATCCTATTCTTAAATATCTTATCCCATTATTAAATATCTTATCCCATTTATT
>SNQJ01S0208428.1:0-10024 GCA_010110895.2 Picea sitchensis | reverse complement strand
AGATTAAGGTTAATAAATCCAAGAACTAGAGCTTAAACTTTGACTTAAAATCCTATAATGATATTATGGTTAATGGTTGTTAGGGTTAATTAATAATAATAATAATAATTATTATTATTATTATTAAGGTTAATTATTGTTGTTAATAATTATTAAGATTAATTATTATTAATAATGATTATTGGTTAATAGTTATTATTGTTAATGATTATTAGGGTTAATTATTATTAATAATGATTATTATGGATATGATTACGTCAAGATTAACATTGAAGTTATTTCTATTAGAATTACAGTTAAGGTTATTTCTATAGAATTAGGGTTAGGATCTATTTTTAGAGTTAGAGTTAGGCTTATTTCTATTTTAGAAATTGAAAATACATTAAAATAAAATAAAAAAAGTCATACTTTTAAACATTTAAATTTAAATTTAAGATGAATTAAAATTAATTTAATTTGTTTTTAAAAATTCTTATGTAATTAACTATAAAACTTTTAAACATTGGGATAATAAAGTATGTAACTACTATCTAATAAAAAACAATATTAAAGAAAACACATTAATGTCTCATAATTTTTTTATATTTTTTCCTTTAATTTGTTTAATGTTAATGAAAAATAATCTTAATAATAATAATATCCTCACCTTATCAAAATATTTAGATAAGAGAAATTTTAAGTATATGTGTATCTCTATATTGTTTAAAAATATAACTAAAAATATAATTGGTATGGTTATAACTGATCATATTACTCTTTATTTAAATGGCTTGAGAATTAATGCTTGTGTGAAATTTATTCTTTTCAATATTAAGGTTAAGGTTATCCTATTAAAATTATGATTAGGGTTATTTTTATAGAGTTAGGGTTAGGATCTTTTGTTAGAGTTAGAGCTAGAGTTAGGTTTATTTCTACTTTAATAGTTCAATATATTGTAAAATAGAAAATTCATAATTTTAATTATGAAAAATTACAATTTTAAATAAAATTTTCAATTTTATATTACAATTTCAATAATATTAACTTAAAAAATCGAAAAATATTATTAAAAGAAAAATATAACTTAATATATAACTGACTTATTTTAATAAAATATATAATGATATATTTTTCTCTACTTCATAGAAAAAACTATAAAAATTGAAAGATATGATATAAATGCTAGATTACCATTTCAACAATCTTAATTATTAAAATGGAAAACAATACAATAAGAAATGCATTGTTTACTATATAATTTATTTATTTCAATAAAACATATTATGAGATGTTTGAGTCTCTTTTCTGGAATAAAAAATAAAAATAAAAATTTATTACAAAATTAATTTATTTTAATCAAATACATTTTTAAATAATGTTTTTGAGATGATTTATAAGTATTCAAAGTTATATATATATATATAGTCTTTAATGAATTTTTTTATGGGTGAGAGACTTGTTTTGTTAATTATCCCACTCATGACAAATAAAATCAATGAAAAATATATAAAAATTATAAATTATTAAATGATTTTCTATCAGTGTCCTTTGAACAAGTATAAATCAAGAATATTTACTATCAATGTCCTTAGAACAAGTATAATTCATCATCTACAAATTTCAAGATGATTTTCTATCAATGTGATGAACATATCATTGTCCTCACAATGTGATGAGCATAGTCTCGTCTTCGCAATATGATGAAAATATCTTATCATCATAATGTGAAAACCAATGTTCCTTTGTTGCAATGTGATGAACATAGTGCTATCGTCGCAATAAATGTCACGTTGTCGCAATGTGATAAAAATAAGACATTTATGTTCATCACATAGTCATATGAAATACAATGAACATATGCCATTTAAGTTCATCACATAGCCATTTTTAGTTAAATGTCTTATCGTCACAATGTGATGAGCATAGGCCCATCATCACAATATCTCCGTCATCGTTAATATGTCACAAACAATATCCTATCGTCACAATGTTATGAACATATCCTCATCGAAGTAATTTGACCCAAATATCCATTCATCAAAATGTAACAAAAATATCCTATCCTCGCAATGTGAAGAAAATTGTCCCACTGTCGTAATGTGGCGAACATAACCATATTGTCTCTATGTCACAAACATAGTCTTATATGATAAACATATAATGTGACTAACATAGCCATATTCTCACAATGTGACAAACATAACTATGGTTTACCACGGTTCACCATGCTGATGGTTGACTGTCCTTTACCACGGTTGACAACGGTTAACCATGTTTAACAGTTGTTTTCCATAGATGACCATGGATGGCCATAACCATATTATCACACTATTATGAACATAGCCTTGTCATTGGAATGTGATGAACATATCCTCATTGTTGTTAGAGAAATATTTGCCTCACCCTATACAATCTTGCAGAGAGGGCCTTATTCCATTTCCCTATGTAGACTTACCTTCCCTGTTGATAAAATCCAGAGGCAAAAATACAATTTTTTCCACTTGTATGCATATTGTACACTATACAACAAATGTATACGCATGATTCTCCACTACAACCTGTGTACATTGGGATTTGTGCCAGAAAATGAAAATTAAATGTCGGGTTTCCATGTCACGACAGGAGATCTTTGATCCTTGGCCTTCCATATACTGGAAATGTTCTGACTCGACCCTTCAGTTCCATTTTGAAGTTTCTAAATGGGCCAATTATGAGCTATGGAAAAGGATAAAGAATTCAACTTTGAGAGAAAAGTTACTTTGGAGAAATTATTTACTTCATATTGAGTCTGCATCCCTTTGTCCTTTAAGTCTGAACACAGTGTTCAACCCCCAAGCTCTTCCCTTATTGATGGAGAAAATATCATTGTCTCCTTTCTATGAGCCTTCCTTTGGTGGAGGATTGAAGTGGTGGAGGCGCAGCTGGAAGGAACTTGGTTTCTCGGTTCTGAACCATGCCGACACAGAAGTCTGTAATATTTTCACTTCTGCTGATCATTTATTAATAGAAATACTCTCTTCCCGTCCAATTGATATCTTGTAAATATATGAGTTATTATCCATGGGCGTATTTGTTATGTATATTGATGGATTATGATATCTAATGTGCTAACATTTTTTATCATCACCATCTGCTTGCTTTGCTGGTTTGTTGAGAACTTGTTGTAGGTATATAGCTTTGGGTCAAATTTCTCAACGGTGGACATCATCAAACATTTGGACGAGGTAGGCCTCTTTCTTATCTCGCTTGCATATTAGTTTATATAGAATGTTGTTGGGATAGAGTTTCTTTCTACAGTCATTTATGTCTGTTGTGGTTGACCCTAGCCATAGAGATATTTTCCTCGTAACAATTGCCTCAATGTGATAGAAATATATTTTCATCATAATGTCACAAACAATGTCCTGTCATCACAATGTGATGAACATAGCCTTGTCCTCGAAATAAATGTCTTGTCATTACAATGCGATGAAAATATGAAATTTATGTTCATCACATAGACATACGACATATAAAGAACATAGGAAATTTATGTTCATCGCATAGGAAATTTATGTTCATCACATAACCACTTGTTACTTAAATGTCATGATGTCGAAATGTGATGAACATATCCTCATTATCACTATATCCTCATCATTATTAATATGTGACAAACAATATCCTATCATCACAGTGTGATGAACATAGCCCCATCATCACATTGTCTTTAGAAAAAATATAATTCATCATATACAAAGTTCAAGATGATTTTCTATCAATGTCATGAACATAGCCTCATCGTTGCCATGTGATGCAAATATCATGTTGTCATAATGTGACAAACAATATCCTTTCGTCTCGATGTGATGAACATATCCTTGTCCTCATAATAAATGTCATGTCGTTGTAATGTGATGAGCATACGACATTTATGTTCATCACATAGCCATACGACATACAATGATCATACACTGAATATAAAAAATTATGTTAATAACATAGTCACTTTTTAATTAAATGTATTTTCGTCCTAGTGTGATGAACATAGACCTATCACTGCAATATCCCCATCGTCATAAATATGTGAAAAACATTATCCTATCATTCCAATGTTATGAACATATCTTCTTCGTCATAATGTGATGCAAATATCCAATAAGAATAATGTGACGCAAATATCCTATCCTCGCATTGTGACAAAGTTATCCCTATCATCACAATGTGGTAAACATAAACACATTGTCACAATGTGACAAACTTATCCTTTTATGATGAACATAAATGTAATGACCATAACCATATTGTCGTATTGCAACAAACATAAATATGGTTGACCTTGGTTGACCTTCTGATGAACATAGCCCCATCATCACAATGTCCTAAGAAAACATGTACTTCATCATCTACATAGTTCAACATGATTTTCTATCAATTTCATGAACATAGCCTCATCGTCGTAATGTGGTGCAAATATCCCATCATCTTATGGTGGTGCAAATAAATGTCGTCTTTTCACAATGTGATGAATATATGAAATTTATGTTTATCACATATCTATATGACATATGATGAACATGCGAAATTTATGTTCATCACATAACCACTTTTTACTTAAATCTCTTATCGTCGCAATGTGATGAACATAGCCCCGTTGTCGCAATATCCCCATCATCGTCAATATGTGGCAACAAATATCCTGTCATGACAATATGGCACAAATATTGAATTGTCACAATGTGATGCAAACATTTTGTCCTCGCAATGTGACAAGCATAGCCTAGTCGTCTCAATGTGATACACATAACATTATTATCACAATGTGACGAGCATTGCCTTATACGATGAAGATACATTGTGATGAATATAACCATATTGTCGCAATGTGACAAACATAACCATATTGTCACAATGTGATGAACATTGCCTTATACGATGAAGATACATTTTGATGAACATAACCATATTTTCACAATGTGACAAACATAACCATATTGTCACAATGTGATGAAGATAACTATAGCTGACCTTAGTTTACGATGAACATACAATATTTATGTTCATCACATAACCACATTTTACTTAAATGTCTTATCATTTCATTATGTTTAACATAGCCCCGTCGACACAATATATGTGTCGTCATTAATATGCGATTAAAAATATCATGTCATCACAATTTTATGAACATAGCCCCATTGTCGCAATGTGACACAAATATCCAATTGTCATAATGTGATGCAAATATCATGTCCTCGCAATGTAATGAACATAGCCCACCATTACAATGTGATGAACATATCCATATTGTCACAATGTGACAAAGATAACCTTATATGATGAACATACAATGTGACGAACATAACCATATTGTTGCAATGTGATGAACATAACTATTTTTTACCTTGGTTGACCATGACCATGATTGACTATGGTTGACCATGGTTGACAATGGTTAACCATGTTTGACAGTTATTGTCCATAGATGACCATGGATGGCCATAAGCATACTATCACAATGTGATGACCATAACCATATTGCTGCAATGTGACAAACATAACCATATTGACACAATGTGTTGATCATAGCCTCCTCATCACAATGTGATGAACATAACCATATTGTCACATTGTGATGAACATAGCCTCATCGTGGCAATGTGATGAACATATCCTCGTCATCATAATGTGATGCAAATATCCTATCATCATAATGTGACAAACAATGTCATGTTGTTGCAATGTGATAAACATAGCCTTTTCATCGCAATGTGATGAATATACGACATTTATGTTCATCACATATCCATATGACATACGATGAACATATGAAATTTATGTTCATCACATATCCATATGACATACGATGAACATATGACATTTATGTTCATCACATATCCACTTTTTACTTAAATGTATTGTAATCACAATGTGATGAACATATTCGAGTCACACAATATCCACATCGTCGTCAATATGTGACAAACAATATCTTGTCGTCAGAATTTTATGAACATATCCTCATTGTAGTAATGTGAAACAAATATTTGCATGACAAAATGTGATGAAAAAATCCCATCGTTGCAATGTGATGAACTTAGCCCCACCATCCTAATGTGATGAAAATATGAAAACAATGTGACACAAATATTATATCGCCATCGCAATGTGACACAAATATCATGTGTCAATACGTGACAAACAATGTCCTTTTGTCACAATATGATAAACATATCCCTCTCGTCTCAATGTGATGAACATATAACATTTATGTTCATCTCGTAGCCATATGACATATGATGAACATACGAAATTTATGTTCATCACATATCCAATTTTTACATAAATGTCATGTCATTAGAATGTGATGAACATAGCTCTGTCAGCGCAATATCCCCATCGTCATCAATATGTGACAAAAAATATCTTGTTGTCACAATTTTATGAACATAGCTAGATCATAGAAATGTGAAACAAATGTTTGCATCACATAATTTGACACAAATATCTTGTCGTCACAATGTGACGAAAATAACCAGATTTTCGCAATGTGATGAACATAGCTTCGTCGTCACAATGTCATGAATATATCTTTGCCATCGCAATGTGACGAACATAGCCTCGTCGTCACAATGTCATGAATATATCTTCATCATCGCAATGTGACACAAATATCCTATCGTCATAATATGACAAACAATTCCAAATTAGCTATTTGAATGTCATCCATAGTCTTGGTCAGCCATGGTCATGGTCACATGGTCATATATGGACAACAATTGTCAAACATGGTTAACCACTTTCAACCATGGTCAACCAAATTCAATCATGATCATGGTCAACCAAGGTCTACCATAGTTGTCCTTTCAATGTGACGAACATTGCACTGTGATCACAATGTGACGAATATAAAGTATTTAATACCTTATTATTAATAATCAATTAATAACTAATAATTAAAGTATTATTAATACATTTAATACTTGAAAACATTCATGTATTTATTTAATATATTTAATACTACTTGTGCACATTATTGTATTTTTTATTTTATATATTCATTTATATATGATTAATATATTATTTAAATAATACATTAATAATGTGCTTATATTATTATGTATTTATCCTATAATGTATTATAAATATATTTATCCTATAATGTATTATAAATATATTTTTTCTTCATTAATGTATTGCTAATACTTCATTATTTTAAGTATTATTGTGATTTTTTAAAACTTTAAAACTTTATTAATATATAGATACTTTATAGATTCATGTATTGTTAGTATTTTTTGGATACTTTATTTTTAATATTTTGTTATGCGTTATAGATGTATTTATTAATAATACTTTAATATTTTAATAATTTATACATACTTTATAATTGTATTAATTAATTAAAAAAATATTTAATGACTAATGTATAAAGGGAAATGTTTGTCACATAGTAAGGGCTAACCATGGGTATCACATTGCAATGTTCTTATAAGGATATGTTGGGTTTAATCACATTGTAACATTACATCACATAGCAATGTTCCTATAAGGAATGTTGATGTTTCATTATGATATTTAATTAGGTTGGATTTTAAGGAATTGGTATGTTCCTCAATGGTTATGTTGCATTGTGACATAGATGAAGGGTTGGGATATGTTGCAAGAATTATAAAAACATAACCATGGCTAACACCAAATTAAGAAAATAGGGTATAATTGTCATATTGCAATAGCAAGGTATGTCCACAACATTGTGACATTGGATTATGTAGGATTGCATCTCTTTGTGATGTTGGTGAAAGGTTTTGTTCACATGCCATGTTGGGATATCTTCATGATGTTGTGATGTCGGTTATGTTGATCACATTGCAATGCTGGGTTTCATTAGATTGCAATATCATATTATGTTTATAACAATTCATCTTTGACACATTGTGAAATGGATGTTTTGAGAAAAAATATAATGAAAATTTTCTTTTATAACAAAGGTAAAAATTTTAAATTAACATAATATATTACATGAAAAGAAACTTCCTTACAATATGATGTAAATAAAAACTTTATCATAATTTATTGAATTGAAGCTAAATGAAAACTTTACTATAATTTAATTGGATCCAAGTAAATTAAAATTATCATAGCAATCATTTGAAGTTTAATTATTCTATATTCAAATATATTAAAAATTAAAAAAGTATATTTCAAATATTTTATTTTAAGTATTCTTAAATTTTATTAAAAATATTTCTATTGTATTATTAAAAGTTTCTTAATTTATTATTTATCTCTCTCTATATATATATATAATTAATTAATTAAAAAATTATTTTATTTTACACATTATAAAATTTATATGATGATTAATTAATCTATTCAATATGAATATTATAAAATAGATGTTTCTTTACATGTATCTCTATACTTATCAAATTATTAAATTATTTTAAATTTTTGTTAATAATGATTTAATCAATTTATTTAAATAAATATTAATATTATAAAATAAATGTTCTTAAATGATCATGAGCTTCACTTCACTTTGATCATAAACATTTAATCCTGAATTTAAAGTTTTTCATGCATAGGAGCACCATTGAAGAGAATTCTGATAATGAAAGGACTTTGCTCTTTGACAAAAGTAAAGTTGACATTTTCTTAAAAGATTTAAATAGTAAATTAAACCTCCTAACTTATAATGACAACATTGAAGAACTCTATCATAATTTTACAACTACCCTTTCCACTTCTATTAACAAGTTCTCTTTCGAGGTGTCATATAAAAAGAATAATAGAACAACCAACCCTTGGTATGATAAAGAATGTAAAATTGTTAGGAAATCCATTAGGGATGCTTCTAATGAGCCCTTAAAACTTGATAAGATTAGTACATACAAAGCCCTAATTAAAAGGAAAAAAATATACTATATAAAGGAAAGAGAAACTTTCACAACTATACAAGTTAGATCCTAAGAAGTTCTGGAGCCAATTTCTAAAACGTAATACTAAAGAAAATAATAGAATTCCCTTAATGGACTGTAATTCCTATCTTAAAAGTATTTACGAGTTCCCTAATGCCATGGACACCATTCCTATTTTACCTACAAAGGAAGAAGTTTTTTATTTAGATGACATAGAGTTTGGGCTTAAGTGGCTCGCAAATGGGAAAGCTAAGGACATTGAAGGCTACCAAGCTGAAATTTTTAAAATCGGAGGGCCAATCCTTATCCCTCACATATACAAGCTCTTCAATTTAGCAGTCAAGCAGGGCTTCCCTAAACCCTGGACGCAAAGCCTCATTGCTCCTATTTTTAAAAACGGGGATAGGAACATTCCCTCTAATTATAGGACCATTGTTATTAGCCCGATGTTATCCAAGCTTTATCGAATTATTTTGGAAAATAAGATTAGCATTTGGCTAGAAAGTCATGGTAAAAGAGATAAAGGCCAAGCTGGGTTTAGGAGATATAATTCAATTGTGGACCATCTTGTTACCTTTAGGATCATTGCAGAGGAGTTCTGCAATACTAAAACCAATATTTTTTGTTGTTTTGTTGTCTTTAGAAAAGATTTTGACATGGTTCCTTGGAAAAACCTTTGGAATAGGTTGGAAGAGATAAAAGTGTCTCTCGAGTTGAGGGTTGCTACAATAAGGATGTATGAGAACATTATTGCTAAGTTTAAAAACACTAAGGGCTGTTCAAAAGATATTAACTGCAATATCAGAGTCAAACAACGTTTTCCCTTGTCCCCTACCCCTTTTGGCATATACATTGATAAGTTAGAAGAATGCTTGGAAAAAGTAGGTTGTGGTGGCCCTACTCTCACTGGTATAGTCATAAATCTTCTTCTTTATGCCAATGATATCGTTCTTATGGAAAGGAGCCCCCATGATCTTGAAAACCGACTAAGAATCCTCAAGGATTTTTGCTCCAATATGGGTATGAATGTTAATACTGATAAGACTAAGGTCATGATTATTAAATCCAATAATATCCCTTATGATACCTTTGTATATGACAACAACAACTTGGAGGAAGAGACTTCATACAAATATCTTGGAATT
>SNQJ01S0208427.1:0-16175 GCA_010110895.2 Picea sitchensis | reverse complement strand
ATTCACTAGATGCCATTATGATCCTAATGTATATACCAAGAAAGTAGGAAGCCATATCATCATCCTTGTCATTTATGTTGATGACCTTATCCTTACTGGTAGTGACTCTAAACTTTTAAACCATGTGAAAAACAACCTTAAGAAGAAATTTGAAATGACAGACTTAGGATTTTTTCACTATTTCCTTGGCCTCCAAGTTTTGCAAACCAATGAAGGATTTTTTCTTTCCCATTCTAAGTATGCTTGTGACCTTCTTTGTCTCTTTCACATGGAAGATTCTAAACCAACCCCTTCTCCCTTCCAGTCTAGAGTCAATCTTACTACCACCTGTACTTATCCCGAAGTTGATGCCACCCTGTACCGTCAGTTAGTTGGTAGCCTCTTATACTTGACTCATACTCGTCCTGATCTTTCCTTTGATATTGGTCTTGTTTCCTGGTATATGCAAACACCCCATGAAAGCCATTGGAAATAAGATAAAATGATACTTCTCTATGTCCGTGGTACAGTTCAGTTTGGGATACATTATAGTTCAGGGGTGATCCAAAATTGAAAGGTATTAATAACAAATTGACATTAACTTGATGCTCATGAATGATTAAAGAGTTCAACCATCATAAACCATGCTGCAAATAAGAGAATATAATAACAATAAAAAAGAGAAATAGACAACAAGAACTTGTTAACTGAGTTCACTAATGTGTGGCTACGTCTTCGAGCTCGCTTCCAAGTGGAGGACCTCTTTATTGATCTTTAAATTCTCAAGTTATCTTTACAATGGCTCTTGATGTTAAAACCAAGATTTTGATCTATTGTACAAGACTTCCTTGTGCAGATGCACACATGCCTCAACAATCTCCTCTCAAAACATGACTTAAATGCCCCTCAAAACATGAGAAATGGGCCATTAACTCAAAATCCTCTTTACATTCCCTGCATACTAAGTACCCTCTCAAGCTCAATAAGCCTAGTTTATATATTTTTTAGGCTCAGTGGGAGAATACCAACTTCACACAAAGATCTGGCCTCTTTTTGGGATCAAATCCCCCTCCAAATGGCCAAGAAATCTCCAAAAATGCCCAATCTAGGCAAAAACTATAGCAAAAAGATCCACTTTCTTACAAAAATCAAAACTAGACCCTCTGGCCTGGGCACATGCACCTTTTACATAGTCATATGGCTTAATATGGACAAGCGCCATCCCCCCTAGGGGCTGCATGTTGGCCCTTACCTCCGCTATCTCTGGTCACATGTCATATGTGATAGGACCGAGGGCTCGATCGATGCACCCAACCACTGGTCATCGCCCTGAGTCATATGGCATCAATTCCCGCTGGTGGTTAAGCCTGTATCCCGTGGCCCCCGTGCCCGTAACTTATCCGTGTAGTGGATCACTAATGTGTGGTTGTATGGGGTAGCACACGTAACCATGGGCTGGGGCTAGACCCCAACCCTTTCTGCCTCCTCTCACAACATACTCACACTTTAAATATTTTAATCTGGCCTTGGTATAACAAGTCACATGGTGGTGGGTTGGTAACCGACCTACCCAAAACGATCCCCATCCCAGAGGTCTTGAGGTTGACTCCACTAGAGTCCAACATTCCTTTTACAATCTACCAACGAATGAATGGGTGCCATGTGGCATACCATGTTTGGGCCACATGGCACCATTTAACTTTCCCTCAATTGTGCCACTTGTCAAAACTTGATTGGACCATGTCTGCCACCTGCCCAGTCAGCATGCTGCTGCTCTACCATGTGTCACGATGCTAGGTCAACATAATGACATCATCATGATGTCATGCTGACATCAGCGTTGACTGTTTGCCTATTGATTATTGTCTTTTTCCCTGTTTGGGAAATCGATCAGAGTGTGATAACTCTCGCATACGTTGTCTATTTGAGGAAGTAAATATATGGTCAAAATCAACGCGACGATTCAGACGCAATGGAATTGGTTTCATATGATGTTAAGAAAATTCATTTTTGAGCATTTTCTGGACCTGAGGATCCTCCTGGATCATTCCTCCCCACTTGGAAGCTTTTGGACCACTAAAAGTATGGTATCAGTTGGTAAATAAGTTAGGATATTGTGTCCTCACTTTTCCGGTCTCCATCCACTCGGACTGACTTGTATTGGTGCCCTTCAATCCCACTAGAAGATACTCCACATCGCCCCTGCGAGAAGTACAGACTCTTTTGTCCAAAATGGTGTCTTCCTGCAACACATTCATATTCTCAGGAGAAAAATATTCTATGGTAGGAATATGAACATTCTCTCCTTGATCCTCAATCATAGGAAGATCATACAATCTCAAGTTTTCCACATTTACAACTGAATAAATTTGCATATATGGAGGCAATTCTAACCAGAAAGCATTAGTACCATTCTTGTATAAAATTTTGAAAGGACCATAACAAATTGGTTTTATTTTTTTACCTTCTCCTTACATTCTTTCCTTGCTGATGTATAACCAAACTTGATCTCCTTCTTTGAACTGATGAGAAACCCGATGCATATCATGACTCGCTTTGTACTTGGCTTGGCTTTTCTCCAACTGTTCCTGTACCACTTGATGAATCAACTGGATCCGTTCAATGAACTTTGTAGCCATGTTCACATCACTGTGTCTTTCTGCTGCAATGTCTTTCCCAAAGAAAAAATCCAAAGGAGATTTTGGCAACCGAAACATGTTTCAAATGGAGATCTCTGAGTAGAAGAATGCTTGGCTCGATTTTACGCATGTTGCACATAACAAATATGTTCATCCCAAAGCTTACGATGTTTGTTTCAATATGCCCGAAGTAGATGCACTACTATTCTGTTCACTACCTATGTCTACCAATCTGTTTGTGGATGAAATGTTGTGCTCTTGTTTAATCTGGTGTCCATAAGTTCCCACAAGCTTGACCAAAATTTCCCCATGAACCTGGAGTCTCAATCAGATATAATTGAAGTAGGTAACCCAAAATGAACCCATACATTTTCAAAGAACATTTGAGTTGTTTGTTCAGCTGTGACTTGATTTTTACAAGGAATTAGAACAAACATCTTGCTAAACCTATCCACAACTACATACAAGTAATCATGACCTTTTCTAGACATAGGCAATCCCCCCACAAAATCCATAGATACACTTTCCCATGGCCTAGAAGGAATAGGAGGTGGAGTGTACAATCCTAGATTTCTGTTACTTGGTTTTCTTATTGCACACATAGTACATCCTTTTACATACTTAGACATATTTTCATGCATTCGAGGCCAATAACAAAATCTTTGTAACTGAGAAACTAGTTTTTCTACACCAAAATGTCCTGTTATAAGAGAAGTATGTGCCTCCCTGATTACATGGACTCTTTCACTTTCTAGAATACATAAGTTGCCCAAATGATACAAAATTTTGTCTCTGATATGATAATTCAATTCTTCTGCTCTTTTACCATGACTTAAAGTTGCATAGACTTCCTTAAAATATTTTTCCTCAACATATTGTTCAATGTAACTTTCATGAGTAATTGAATTGTGCTTAAGGATTGTAGCAATTGTACTAGGAGGTATTGATAACATATCAACAACTTTATTATGAATGCCCTTTTTGTATACGATGACCAAATGAAATTGTTGTAAAAACCCCATCCATCTAAAATGCCTTGATTGTTGTATCTTAGTTTGTGATTGTAGATACTGTAATGGTTGGTGAGCAGTATGTATTATTGTTTCTTTGCCCATTAAGTAATGTTTCCACTTTTTAACACTTTGTACTAAAGCATACAATTCTTTATCATAGGTTGGATAGTTAATTACTGTTGTATTGAAGGTCTCAGAATGATAGCATATGGGCTTTTGGTGTTGTATCAGCACTACCCCCATGGCATAGTCAGTTGCATCGGTTTCAATTTCAAAATACTATTGGAGATCTGGAAATGCCAGAACATGAGCTATACTAATATTTAATTTCAAAGTATCGAAATCCTTTTGTTGTATTCCTCCCCACTAGAATCCCCTTTTCACACTTGTCAATGCATGTAAAGGTGTTGCAATTAGAGAGAAGTTTGCAATAAAATTCCTCCAATACTGTGCTACCCCCATGAAGCTTCTTACTTCAGTAACATTTGTAGGCTTTGTCCAATTTACAATGACCTCAACTTTAGAGGGATCAATCTTAATCTCTCCACCCCCTACAATGTAACCCAAATATACAAGAGATGTTTTGCCAAATTCACTTTTTGACAACTTTACAAAAAGTTTCTCTCTCTGCAACACTGAAAGTATCTCCTTAACATGTTGGACATGCTCTTCCCTGGTCCCACTGAAAATAAGAATATCATCTAAGTATACTATTAAAAACTCATCAATGAATGGCCTGAATACATCGTTCATTATCCGCATAAAAGTAGTAGGTGCATTAGTAAGCCGAAATGGCATCACTAACCATTCAAATAATCCCTGTTTTGTTTTAAAATAAATTTTCCATATATCATGTTCAACAACTCTAATTTGATGGTAACCACTTCTTAAGTCTAACTTAGTAAAATAAAACGCATGTTTCAATTGATCTAATCAATCATCAATGTGAGGCAAAGGGTAATGATTTTTTACCGTGATCTTGTTCAAGGCTCAGAAGTCCACACAAATGCGCCACGTGCCATATTTCTTTGGCACCGGGATGATAGGTGACCCACATGGAGAAGAACTTGGTCTAATGACCCCTTGTTCAACCAACTCTTGTACCTATTTCTTTATCTCTTCATTTTCCAAAACTAATAACCTGTACATTCCAATGTTAGGAAGAGGAACATCCTACTGCAACTGTATCTCATGTTCAACTTGTCTCTTTGGAGGTAATCCTTTCGGGACTTGAAATATATCATCATAGTCAGAAACAATTCTAACTAATTCATCTTTCAACTTTGTATCACAATCTTTGAAAGTATAAATTCTGATAGTGTCTTTAGATTTTACAACCATTAGTAAATATGTCTTACTGACATTTAAAATTCTCTTCATTTGTCCTGAGTTGATTAATGATAGATTCAATTTCTTCTGATAGGCCCTTACAGAATACTCTTTTCCATCTTTAGTTAATTGATACTTATTGTCTTCACGATAGAATATTTCCTTTCTATCATACAAATATGGACTCCCAAGTACAATACCACATATATCTAGTGGAACCACATCTAACTCAACCTCATCTATAAATTGTGAATTGATTGAAAACTTTAGGACACATTGTCTATTCACTTGCAAATGATTATCATTATGAATCCATCCTAAAGGATATGGTTTCTTATGAGGTTTAGTGATTAATCCCAACTTTTTAACAATTGTCTTTGATATCAAATTTACTTGTGAGCCACTGTCAAATAGAGTATCAATTTTTGTATGTTTGGAAATTACTCTTATGTGAAAATGTTATGTTCGTTTGACCTCATCAACTTCATTATCAAATTTTAAATACTGAACTGAAGAAATTGTACTAGATTCAGAATTTTTACCTTTGATTCCCATGACTGTGACCTTGGTCTCATCTCCTGAATCGAAACCCAAATTTGTTTGAGTTGTTGCAATTGTATTTGGCTTCCCTTTATTTCCGAACTTTGTCGGTTTCAACTATGGGGGAAGGATCCAACAACGATCCTCACTATGGAATTATTTCTTACAATGAGTGCATGTAGGTTTTTCCTTCTTATTAGTTTTATTCCCTTTGAACTTCTCTTTACCCTTTCCCTTGAATTTTCCTTCAGTAGGTTTCAATGGTTTTACAAAATCAACATTTACATTCTTGCCTCTAGATTCAATATGAGTCATTTGAACACACACCTAATCTAAACTAGTTGTATTAAACATAAGAATGGTATGTCGTAAATAAATATGCAAACCACCTATATACTTAAGAAATGTCTCTTGAGTATCCAATGGTATTCCCAACAATAAAGCTCTTTTTCGAAATTCTTGTGTATAACTTTGAACAGTTTGTCCCTTTAACTATCTAAAGTTCTGCCATGACATAATAGCTTGTTGCATGTAAGCTAGAGTATAAAATTGCTTTCGTAAAGAAGATGTAAAATCAATCCATGAAGAGAGAGTATTACCGAACTTTTTAAGATCATGTTTTGTCTTACTTTCCCACCACACAAGGGCGGTTCCTCCCATGTTGAGACTAGCAAGCTAAATCATAGTCTCCTCATCTATGATTTTCTGTATCCTGTAATACACTTCAATTTGTCTTATCCAATTATCTAAATTTTCCGCATTTAGTTCTCCATCATACAAAGGCAACTCAAACTTAACATCAAGCTTTAACAAAGGCATGTTAGACTTTGGCTTATGTGTTTGTTTTTGTATGGTAGATGTTGTAGAATGAGAACTAGCATTTGAAGTAGAACTTGAAGAAGAAGGAGAAGAAGGTGGTGAAGGAGGAGGCTTTGAAGATTATCATTTCCATTCACTTTTCCCCTTCATAAAAGGTCCTCCTAGAATAGGTTTCTTTCTCTCCAAGAAATCATCATATAACACTTTGACCATTTCTGACATGGAGAAAAATGCTTCTTCGAACTTCTTAGTTCGTGGAGGAGTTTCTCCTTCTGAACCCATTATTTTCTTCCTCAAAACACGTTCTATCTCATAAATTAATTCAACCAATGATCCTTCTCCTCTTCGAGATTTTGATCTTGTGAGCCTCCAATCCTGCACTTTTTAAACCTTCCAAAACAACCAAAATCTCTAATACCAAAATACTTGATAACAAATTGAAAGGTATAAATAAAAAATTGACATTAACTTGATGCTCATGAATGATTAAAGAGTTTATCCATCATAAAACATGCTGCAAATAAGAGAAGATAACAACAATAAGAAAGAGAAATAGACAACAAGAACTTGTTAACGGAGTTCACCAATGTGTGGCTACGTCTCCGGGCCCGCTTCCAAGTGGAGGACCTCTTTATTGATCTTTAAATGCTCAAGTTATATTTAAAATTGCTCTTTCTGTTACAAACAGACTTCTAATATGTTGTACAAGGCCTCCTTGTGCAGATGCACACATGCCTCAACAATCTCTTCTCAAAACATGACTTAAATTCCCCTTAAAACATGAGAAATGGGCCATAAACTCAAACTCCTCTTTACATTCCCTGCATACCAAGTACCCTCTCAAGCTCAATTAGCCTGGTTTATATAGTTTTTAGGATCATTTGGAGAATCCCAACATCCCACAAAGATCTAGCCTCTTTTTGGGATCAAATCCCCCTCGAAATGGCCAAGAAATCTCCAAAAATGCCCAATCTGGGCCAAAACTATAGCAAAAAGATCCACTTTGTTACAAAAATCAAACCCAACCCCTATGTCTTGGACGCACACACCTTTTACACAATCATATGGATTAATATGGCCAAGCTCCAACCCCCTAGGGGATGCGCGCTGGCCCTTACCTCCACTATCTCTAGTCGCATGTCATATGTGATATGACTGAAGGCCTGATCAATGTGCCCAATCGCTGGTCATCGCCCCGAGTCATATGACATCAGTTCCTTCCAGTGGTTAAGCCTATATCCCATGGCCCTCGTGTCCATAGCTTATCCATGTAGTGGAGCGTCGATGTGTGGTTGTATGGGTTAGCACACGTAACCGCGGGATGGGGCTAGACCCCAGCCCTTTCCGCCTCTGCTCACAACATACTCACAATTTAAATATTTTAATGTGGCCTTGGTATAACAAGTCACATGGTGGTGGGTTTGTAATTGGCCTACCCAAAGCGCTCCCCATTCCAAAGGTCTTGAGGTTGACTCCACTGGAGTCCAGCATTCCTTTTACAATCTGCCAATGAATGACGGGTGCCACGTGGCAGCCCATGTTTGGGCCACGTGTCACTATTTAACTTTCCCTCAATTGTGCCACTTGTCAAAACTCGATTGGACCATGTCTTCCACTTGCCCAGTCAACATGTTGTTTCTTTGCCACGTGTCATGATGCCATATCATCATGACGTCATGCTAACATCAATGTTGACTTTTTGCCTGTTGACTGTTGACTTTTTGCCTGTTTGGGAAATCGATCAGAGTGCGATAACTCTTGCATACGGTGTCCGTTTGAGGAAGTAAATATATGGTCAAAATCAATGCAATGAGCCAGATGCAATGGAATTGGTTTCATTCGATTTCAAGAACTTTCATATTTTAGCATTTTCTAGACCTGAGGATCCTCCTGGATCAAGGGGGGACTCCTTTATTGGTTGGTTTCACTGATTCAAATTGGGTTGGTGACCCTGATGATCAGAAGTCTACTACAGGTTATTTTTTCATCCTTGTTTCAGGACCTATCACTTGGGCCTATAAGAAACGGTAAGCTATTGCACTTTCTTCAGTAGAAGAAGAGTACCAAGCAACGATAAGTGCAAGTTAAGAAGCCTTGTGGATTCAACAGATCCTTTCATATTTTGGATTCCAGCAGTATCATATGACTAGCCTTTGGTGTGGCAATTAGAGTGCCATCAAGCTCACCGAAGACCCATTTCAACATCAACAAAACAAAGACATCGAGCTAGACATGCACTTCATTAGAAAGGTCATTCATGATCAAGTTATTGAAGTGCTCTTTTTACCTACAGAAGATAAAGTTGCATACATTTTCACAAAGTCTCTGACATAAGTGAATTTTTCCAAACTTCGATCTATGTTAGGAGTTTATAAAGTTTTCATCAAGGGGGGATATGCTCTAATGCCTCCTTCCTTCTCCTATTGTGTCAATATTGTAAATCCTTCAATCCTATCCCAAGTTGTTCTTAAGGGGGTATGTTAGGATATTTAGACACTTAGGAGTTAGTTAAGATATACTTGGTATAATGTGTCCTTAGGTAAAAGTGTGTTTCCTAGTGTGTTTCTTTAGTATGTATTAGTATGCATTTGTAGTTAGGAAATCCGATGGTCATAATATGCTCTTGACATAGAGTGATCTGACAGTTCATATTATCCTCGATCCTGATGGCCTTTGATCTATAGATTAACACCCGATTGGTCCATGATCTCTACTTAAAGAGCACATAGGGTCATGTTTTTGATGATTACAGCTTCGTGATACATCCTCCAGGACATAGACTGAGTGAGTCAACCCGTGAGAGAGCCCATGTGCTGGGTGTGCCCATAAGATGGGTGTGTCATTCCTCTCTGGACTGAGATGAGACGATGTGTTCCCCTGTGTGGGGTGAAGGTGCCCATGTTATGGGTGTGTGTTAGAATCTGGACTGAGTTTTTGTGATGTGTGTTCTCTTGCCTTGTGAACTCAGTTGAGTCAGGCTTGAGATGGTACTCCAGATGATTCTCCTGTGGACTCAGTTGAGATAGAGATCTGTTGAGTAGGACTTCCCTATGGCTGAGCACATGTGGATGTGTCCCTAGTGGCTGAGGACTAGTGGATGTATGAGATCCTTGCTATATTGTCTAAGAGTAATATTTACCTATAACCCTAATTATGTTGTAAAGGTTACAGGTCGGCCCCACCATGTAAAGATAATTAATATTGTAATTATTAATTATATTTATTATATTATTAAGTTGTACAGGTCAGTCCTATTGTGCCAATAGACACACAATTTTATGTGATAAGTTTTGTATAAATAAAAGTGAATCCTCATTGAGTAAACACACTTATCTTTGTGTCCTCTCATGATTTCAGAAGTCGAGGTCTGAAATTATGATAATTACAACACCCTCTTGTGTACTAGGTTTGGTGGTGGAATGGTGGATCTTCTCTTAAGAATATAACAAAGGATTGTTGGGTTTTTCCTTTGAATGAGAAGGGTTTTCCCAGGATATTTCTGGTGTCTTTTGTGCATGGTTATTCTTCTTTTGATCTTGGTTTACTGTACCTAATCTATTGCTGCTACAATGTTTATGGTTTAGATAATGCTAAACAAAATTGAAAGTAAAATGCATGAACTTGAACTAGCATAGTGATAAATTCAACACATTTGTTGATGATCAATTGTGAGAAACTCTCTTGTAAAATATCTTTGTAATATTTTTCTTTTGCATTAATAAACTGCTCCAAGTGGCCACGTAGGATGGGGCCGTGGATGTTTCCTCATAGGGGTTTTACCACATCAAAACATCGGTATGTTGATCTTTGATCTGGTTGTGTGAGTGGTTCCTGAAGGTGTTCGTCCTCTATTGGAATACTAATGTACCCAACACCATATGTACATTGTTGAGGATATGGGGTACTTTTTGAAACCACAATTTTTACTTGAATTTTTTACTTTGATACCATATCTCTAAATTCCTATCCTAATACATTTTCTTACTATCCCCTTTCCCTATCAACCTACACAACCCAATGAATGAGAAACCCTTCTCTATTCAAAAATCCATAAGGTTATCTCACTTCCCTTGAGGGATCAAGCACATGATGGATAGGAAATCTCATTGTTGGGATTCCAAGGATTTTTAGCGATAGTTCAATTCCTCAGTAACAACAATTACCATTACATACACTCTTCATTTCCTTCATATTTTGACATATTTTCTACAACAGTTCTATGGATAGTTACACTTAGAGAGAACTCTCCCAAATTTCCACAATATAATGGTAATTCAAGCTCTCCCAAATTTCCCAACTGAATGGCAATTCAAACTCTCCCAAAAATTGATAATTTTAATTCCCCCATTGAAAGATATTTATTCATTTCCTTCATTCATCATGATGATGGATCACAATAGCTTGGTCCAAAACATCAATTTAAAATCTCTTATCTGATGGATCAAGAAGAATTCTCTCACCAATGACTTAAGAAGGAATGGTAGTTCAAACATAATGGTCAGTCCAACTTGCCTGGTAATTCAAACTCCCTAATAATTCGAAATAGCCAGTGATTCAAAATGTTCCCCCAAAATATTTGAACTCTCTTCCCTCCATATGACCGAAAAAGACATTGGGTTAGATAGCATGGCAAGAAGGGGCCACAAATCTCTGTGGAGATCCCACATACCTTCGTCATGCAATTAATCCTGAAATTAAGATAAAATGATACATGGATTAAAGAGCTCTAATTAAACAAGGTTAAAGGCTAGAATCACCTTAAAATAACATTATTTTATTTTAGCCCTCTTGAGCCCCTAATCTCACCTTGACTTTCCACTCTTGTGGAGTCATATCCCCTCATTCTTTGTCCTTCCTCTTGTATATCCCATAATGTATTTGATTAACATTCAATGTTTGGCTAAAAAATATATTTTTCCGAATTATTCTCATTCATTGTATACACATTTATATTAATGCTTTGAAGATCAACACTGAAATATTACACTTTACCATAAAAAAATCACTTATCTACACACTATTCTAATAAATATATCCATAATATCCATCACAAACCAGCCTCGCTTGGGGATTTATTGCCCCTAACTTGTTCTTGAACAAACAAAATATAATTCTCTCTCAACATAGATGAACTTATATTCTCTTTACGGGCCAAATTGGCTTTGATATTATGTAAAATTGTTTATTAAAATAGAATGATTGGAGAAATAAGAATTTTTTTTTTTTTCCATAAAAAGAATAATACAATCAATTACCTTATTTATTCTTTAAACAAATTGTACACTAGATGTATGGAAATGGTTACATGCAATCACTTACATGTTGTCAATAATCAAAATCGGTGATACATGTTATAGAGAGTTTGCTGCCAATTATAAACGTTTTCTTTATTTCAAACTTTTTAAAGTGGGGAAACATTGTTCTATTATATAATACAATCAATGAATGGTTAATGATAAATTGAAAAGGGAAAAATTGCTAATGAGCCTCCAAAAAAATCCTATACTCGATGCTCATTAGCGTAAATGTCAAGGTGATCCTCCCCAAAATGGGATGCCTAGGCGATCCTAGATTAGGTTCTTGTTTCCTTATGAAAAAGTCTCTTGCAAATTTTGTAAAAACCGTGGTAAATTCGAGAACCATTTCGTAAGGTTACAATGTCACTGAGCACTACAAGGTTATTTGTGATGAAAGTTTGGATCATTTGACAAAATCCACTTTTTCATAATAATACAAAGCATATCTTGAATTGGGAGAAAGGGAACATCGAAGTGGATTAGGGTGTTTATGTTGTTTAAATATAGGTTTTTTTTTAATGGTCGGATCTTTTGAATAGGGTCTAGGAATCACTAATTAAAATGATACTTTGATGGGTTAAGCATTAATGGATAGATAATGGGAGGATATGATGGATGAAGTTGTGAGAAACTGAATCATCATCAAATCAATGTTCAACAACACTTAGGGCTTCTAATGGAGACTTGACAATGTTCCTTGATGACTAACCCAAGTGAGACACACCACATTAATAGTGCAGTGATTTTATATAAAGAGAATCTCCCAAGGAATTTATAATAGGAGGAAAGAGAGGGTCACCAATTTTCCTTGGCGTGAATAGATACCACTCACCAACTTCTCTTTTATTATTTTTGGGAATATGAGATTGCCTCATAAATTGATTCATTGTGAACTTGTTAAACTTGAATATAATTACTACAAAACAATGGATATACCTTTGAAAGTTCATTATATTTTATCAAACTGAAGGTCGAAAGTGAATATCGAACAATGTTGTTTCAAAACTAATGAGAAATATTCTATTTAATATTTATTCTAAATTCATATCAAAACTATATTCATATTACCAGATTCACTCAAAAGCGAAAATAGCTCTAGTTTGGCAAAAATAAAATAAAATTAATAATGCTATTTTGCGTTCTACCTTTGATGAGATAGATACTCATTAACTACGATTTCTACATCTAATCTGAGCTACATGGCTTTCAAATTCAAGGATAGTGAAATAATATCTTCCAAAAGTATAAGTGAAGTAGTTTCAATATATAGTTTATGACAATGAATTAGAAAAATAGTTGCTCCTTCCATGTTTTTAGAGTTATATGGAATGAAAAAAACCAAATTGTCCATTGTTCTTGATGAAGTTGATACATTTTGCTAAGTGTTGGTAATGAAAGGAATTTCTCAACATCCTTTTTAATTGAGGAGGGAGGTTTCAAAATTGATTATGACTATTAGGGTACATATCAGAGAGATAGAGGGAGAAAGTGAGGGTATCAAAGTGAATATGTAAAGTTTCAACCACTAGTTACATGTGGCACGACAACCAAAACCTACTTCTTCATGCTCTTTGAATTAATGAAAATAGACATGTTTACCTTTGATTTCATGGAGAATGAAGATTTGCAATAGACCGTGGACATGACAAATAATATTTTTTAAGAAGCTCCAGACACACAAAAATACCTATATTATCTTTGCCAAGAATCATATGCTCCTACTCCTACCTTTATAAATTATGTTCTCACTGTAAATTTCAATCTTTTAAATTATGTTCCTTATTGTAAATTTCAGTTTAATAAATCATGAGAATATACACACACTATGATTATAGTTACAAAATGTTGAATTTCTTATCAAAGAAACAATATTTCCAATGAAGTTTTGGTTCATTCCTTCATCAATAAAGTTGGAGGATAACTCTTCCCAAAAATAATAATTACAACTCGAGTGACACAATTAATTGAAACCTCCTCCTCCCTCTATGAGACTTGGTCCTATCATCAAAACTCTAACCATAATTTTCATAGTTTTTTAATGAAAGAATTGTATATACTAAAAAGGAAAGATGATGAAAAAAATGTTAAATACCATATATACCATCACACTGTGGAACTTGGGGTTGTAATGGATAATTTCAATGAATTTAAGGATGATCAAGTCTTCATCCATTTTATTCTTCAAGTAAATGATACCATACATGTCTATATTCCAAGTGGGTTGCAGAAACACTCTATCCATTGGTGTCACTGGCTCATCATCCTCGACATCAATATCAATATTACTAGAAGGTCCATCCTTCTCTTTGAATCTAATTTCCTTCCTTATAATTTTGATATTAATCAGATCTTCCACCATCACCATCCCCATATTCGAGGACCCACTTCTCGTCTTGTACTCGTATCTTTGGAAAATGTGATCAAGATCACATAAAATAGGAAAATGTGATCAAGATCACATAAAATATATACTAATTGATTGTTCAAATCCCACCAAATTCTTTGAAATATACCATGTCAATGGTTATACATGCATGCCAAGAAGCATCCTCAAACTGTGGTATCAAACCCACAATTTTTCTTTTCAGCTGAGACTCTTCCTTTTATCGTCAATAATTATTTTGTTTCCCTTTATCGTCAATAATTATTTTGTTTCTTGCTGACACTTCTTCTCTTTATCACTAAGAATTATTTTCTTTTTCCATCTTTTATTTTATTTTGGCACGATAAGAAAATATTTTCCCTTCTTTATCACACCCCAACATTTTCGTTTCATGCGATGTATCGTTCCTCCTCAATTTTTTTATTTCCCTTGAAAATTTTCCTTGGGCAACGCATCGCACCCAAAAATTATATTTTCACATGATACCTTCTATACTTAGAAATTTTTTCCTTTCTTTCTTCGTCTCTCCTTCCTTATATCTCCCAAAGATCTTTTCTCTTTAGTGACATACCACTCTACAAATTTATCTTTTTTCCAGGAATATTTTTCTTCCTAGCTGAGATTTATTTTCTTTCTCGTCGAGATTATTTTTCTTTCCTCACGACCAAACGACACCCATCTCCTTTATCACCGAGACTATTTATCTCCAGCGTGATATATCACCGAGATAATTTATCTTCGTTGCAATATATCATCGAGTTTAATTTTGTTTTCTTGCGATAAGCCTTTTCTTATCCCCTTTTCCTCGTAAATTTCTAAGTCCTTGACTTATTCTTCCTTCTCTCATCGCATCCCAAAATTGTCTTTTCTCGCGACTAGGCCTTCCTTATTGCGTTGAATAATTTTTATTTCTAGAAATGTGTCACTCCAAAAAATTATCTTGTGGTCGATGTATCAATGTTGTATAACTCAGAAAATTTATATTTGGTGATACATATTGTATCACCCACAAAATTGTTCCTTGGCGATAGACGCTATATTACCCACAAAGGTTATCTTCCTTAGTCACTTTTCTGAATTTTTTGATTTTTTAGGGCTCACAACTGTCATAGAACCCATAGACTCACCCCTTTGAGCTGTGTTTGGCCACTTAATGAACAAATTGACCTCTACAATAGATAATCCAAATATCCAAAACATAATTTGGGGGATTTTGACTCTGATTTTTTCACATTGGGTGAAATCAATTTTCACTCAATACCACATAGATAGAAACCTTGTTGTTCTACAATAGTACCTATAGGCTTGGTGCTTCAACCCAATATATGAAACCAATTGTAAAATACGTAGCTTTCTAAACCGATTATAATGATTTGATACAAATAAATTTAACATAGGTACCATGCCCATAATTTCTCATGCATGTAACAACAATTTCTATAATCCATGAATGCACCCATTCAACAAACATAACATTTAATAAGACATTTACACAAAAAAAATAAACAGAAGAAAATAGAATAGAGAACTTATCTTTTTATAGAAGAATCCAATTGGATGTGTAGAAGGGACATTCCTTCTAGGGACCATACTTAATTAAATCCGAATTCCATACAATTAAACATATAATTCCTTTCTCATACATAAATAATTCATTCACCATCATATAAGCATAAATATTCAACATAAATTAAAATTTATCCATAGCATGAAAATAACTCAGCAAATTCATAATTAAAATACCTCCTTCTGATGCTAATTCTTGCTGCTCTGGTTGTCCTTTCCCTACTTCCTTGCCCAGCTTGATGCACTAACCCAACTCTGCCCAAACTGACTAACCTCCCAACTAGCTAGGAGCAGCCTGTCCGGCTCCCTAGCTCCAGGAAACTGAAAGGAATCCTGGCCCCTGTGCCCAAAACCCCCAGCAACCCAATGCCCCCTGCAATGGTTCACCAAAACTACAAAACCCAACAACAGAACTAGAAAATCCAAAAAAACCAGAACTACAGTCTCTCCTCTCCCATAATTCTTCCTTCCCCCTATTCTCATGCTCCCCTCCCGTAGGACTCTTCCCTCATCATATCTTCCCCTTCACCGACTCTCCTCCCCCTCATTAATTTCCTTATCTCCTTCTTTATTATCTTATCCCCCTTCTTTATTATCTTTTCCCCCTTCT
>SNQJ01S0208424.1:17501-28704 GCA_010110895.2 Picea sitchensis | reverse complement strand
AAGGACCAATTGCCCTATTTGTTCCATTTTCATTTATCAAAACCAAAACTAATAAGTTTAGCGATACCTTGCTTCCAATGCACACCCACACACAATCTTTGGATATTTTTCAGTCCATTCATTTATTTCATGTATTTTGGAGTAGCATTAATGGTAAAGAAATATTTACAATTTAGAAGGTTGAGATTTGATTTTTAACATCATTTTAAAGGTTTTATATTTCTGGTTTTTTTTGTCTAGGAAAAATTCTTAATTTTATTTATCCAAAAGGATCCAAAATTACATTCACATGTGCATGATGCACTCCCCTAATCCATGGGTAAAAGAGTAGAAAATAAGAAACCCGAAAGGGCCCAAAACTAAACCACTAAGAATATTTATAATAAAAATAACTGGTAAGATCCTGTATCTAAAACACAAGACAAAACTACACGTCCAAAAAGGACGTCAAAGTGCAGAACCACAGTTCCACACTGCACGCTCAAAGGATGGACCTCAAAGCTCTGTCCCAACCACCAAAGAAGCAAAAACAACCCAACAACCGCAGCATCAAGCTCCAGATCCCAAAACCAGAAACCCATAACCTGGCCACCAACACACCGAGAGAGCCATCGAAAGCCCCAGACGGATTTGTTCGAAAGGTATAGTCCCAAACGCGTCAAAATCCCGAGCAACCGGACAACAACCACATAACAACCCACAAGAGGCGGCGCACCAGAGCAAACCCAAACCGTCAAGAGGCTGGGGCACCAGGGGAATTAACCGCGCATCCACAGGGACGGAGCCACATCCAGGGAACGCCGACAGAGGAGGCGGCCACGAAGAAGCATCAATGACGCACCAGAACAGTCGTGAGGCCGGGGCACCAACGAACCAAGCATCCACGAGAGCGGAGCACAGAGGTTCCCGGCAGAAGGAGGCGCCCACGAAGAAGCTACTGCGGGAGGGGTTGCGGCCAGAGAAACCCTCATTCTGTTATTTTAATCATTTAAAAATTAATTTTTATTGATTTAAAATTTGTATTCATTTTAAAGCAGACAAAATATAATTATTTTACCATATACATAAATTAAAATTAAACAAAATATAATTCAAAATATTGTTATTCTACCATATGAAAATTAAATCATAATGAAAGTTTAAGATAATTCAAAATATTATTATTTTACCATATACATAAATTAAAATTAAACAAAATATAATTCAAAATATTATTATTTACCATATATAAAAATTAAATCATAATGAAACTTTAATAATAAAACCATGAAAAATTTAAGATCTCATTATTTACCATAGCTTAAAACTTAGTTATAATAAAACTTTGATCTCAAATTTCCAAGTAAAACATGGAATTAAAATGAGTTAAAATAATATTTTTTTATTTTTATTTTCAATTGCTTTATATTTGCGTTTAWATAAAGTTTATGAGGTSAACATTGATATATTTATTTATAGCAGACATTAAAATACTTTTATTATTAATAATTTTTAAATATCACAGATTAACTTCAWTCCATATTAAACATAAAYATGGGAAATTATGATCCATTGATTAGTTAATTACTTAGTATAAYTAARGTAATTAATTTCAATACAATCAATCTTAATACTGAGATGTAAACACAGAAGGAATGACACATTTCTTTAATACAACTTGAGTGGGTCTAATGGTTAAGAACATGTGTTTCTTCTTAAAAGATTACAAATTCAAATTCATAGAGGATAGGGTATATATACCTCCATAAACTTTATCAGTCAAATCCCTGAACTAAAGTGAAAAATAAATAAAATAAAATCTGTGAAAAAACATAGCCTAATCAACCACCCTTTAAAATTCAAATTAAAATTTACAGAGTATAAATTCGAATGAAAAATTCAATTTTAATATATAGAAAGTAAAGACAACCGAATGAGTCACCTTTGAAAATTCTAATTAAAAATTCAATTACAATGCATACATAGTAAAGAACAAGTGAAATTCGAATGAAAACTTCAATTTTGAATATGCATTAAAAAAATTGGAGGAGTAGTGCTCTTGCTTTCAATGAAAATTGAATTCATGACCTCCTGCTGACTAAAATTCGAATTGGAAATTCAATTTCAGTGCATACAGAGTAAAAGAACAAGTAAAAATTCAATTTCAGGGCATACAGAGTAACCAACAAGTAAAATTCAATTTTTAATATGCATAGAAAATTCAATTTCAGCCCATACAGAGTAAAGAAAAAGCAAAATTCAAATTCGAATTAGAAATTCAATTTCAGGGCATACAAAGTAAAGAAAAAGTAAACTTCAAATTCGAATTAGAAATTCTATTTCAGGTTATACAGAGTAAAAGAACCAATAAAAATTCAATTTCAGTGCATACAGAGTAACGAACAAGTTAAATTCAATTTTTAATATGCATAAAGAATTCAATTTCAGCGCATACAGAGAAAAGAAAAAAGCAAAATTCGAATTAGAATTTCAATTTCAGGGCATACAGAGTAAAAGAAAAAGTGAAAATTCAATTTCAATGCATACAGAATACAGAGTAACTAACAAGTAAAATTCAATTATTAATATTCACAGAGAATTCAATTTCAGCTCATATAGGATAAAGAAAAAGCAAAATTCAATTTTGAATATGCATAGAGGCATACAGAGTAGAGAACAAGCAAAAATTCAATTTTAGTGCATACAGAGTAACGAACAAGTAAAATTCAATTTTGAATATGCATATAGAATTTAATTTGAGCTCAAGTAAAATTCAATTTTGAAAATGCACAAAGAATCAATTTCAGGGTATACAGAGTAAAGAACAAGTAAAAAATCAGTTTCAGCGCATACAAAGTAACGATCAAGTAAATTTCAATTTTGAATATGCATGGAGAATTCAATTTCAGCGCATGCAGAGTAAAGAAAAAGTAAAATTCAACAACGAACAAGTAGAATTCAATTTCTGCTTAGAGAATTCAATTTCAGCACATGCAGAGTAAAGAAAAAGTGAAATTCAACGAACAAGTAAATTTCAATTTTGAATATGCATAGAAAATTCAATTTCAGCGCATGCAGAGTAAATTAAAAGTAAAAATCGACTTTGAAAGAGCAAAGGAAAAGAACTTTTGGTTTCAATGAGAGTTGAACTCATGACCTCAATTTCAGCGCATGCGGAGTAAATTAAAAGTAAAAATCAACTTCGATAAAATTCAACGACGAACAAGTAGATTTCAATTTCTGCGTAGAGAATTCAATTTCAGCTCATGCAGAGTAAAGAAAAAGTGAAATTCAACTAACAAGTAAATTTCAATTTTGAATATGCATAGAGAAAAGTAAAAATCAACTTTGAAAGAGCAAAGGAGAAGAACTTTTGGTTTCAATGAGAGTTGAACTCATAACCTCAAACCCATGCAGAGTAAATTAAAATATATATATAGAGAAAAGTAAAAATCAACTTTGAAAGAACAAAGGAGAAGAACTTTTGGTTTTAATGAGATTTCAAAGGAAAAAAACTTTTGTTTTCAATGAGAGTTGAACTCATAACCTCGATTTCAGCGCATGCGGAGTAAATCAAGAGTAAAAATCAACTTTGAAAGAGCTTTTGGTTTCAATGAGACCTCAATTTCAGCGCATGAGGAGTAAATCAAGAGTAAAAATCAACTTTGAAAGAGCAAAGGATGACCTCAATTTCAGCGCATACGGAGTAAATCAAGAGTAAAAATCAACTTTGAAAGAGCTTTTGGTTTCAATGAGACCTCAATTTCAGCGCATGAGGAGTAAATCAAGAGTAAAAATCAACTTTGAAAAAGGATGACCTCAATTTCAGCGCATGCGGAGTAAATCAAGAGTAAAAATCAACTTTGAAAGAGCAAAGGAGAAGAACTTTTGCTTTCAATGAGAGTTGAACTCATGACCTCCCGCTTACTAAACGGGTGCTCTAACCAACTGAGCTATGAAAGCAATTAATATGAGTTTAACTTTTACCTTTTTCGACGATATGTTTCCTGTTAATAAACATACCGAAATCTGCTCAAACCAGAGTTACCCCACCTAGACCTACGAAATTTCCTACATATATCTGTATTTTGGTAGAAGAATTGGCAAGCAAAATCGCCGAGCAACTGCTTATTGTTTGCGAAAAGTTTGCGTTCTAAAGAATATTTTCCAGGCAACTTATTTGAGGGTTGTTTGCGAAAAAATTGCCTTTTAAAGAATATTTTCCAGAGAACTTATTCGAGGGTTGTTTGCGAAAAATTTGCCTTTTAAAGAATATTTTCTAAAGAATTCATTCGAGGGTTTTCTGCTTTCAGGCTTTCTTGCCTCCGGTGATCCAAACTGTGGAGGGCACTATTCATTTTTTAAATTTTTACCAGAGAAAATAGGTGTTTCATTTTTTTATTTTTTACTTGGGAAACTCACCGATACTTTCTAGGATGGTAAGAGTGCTAAACCCCAACCTCAGGGATACCAGACTTGAACTAGTTACCCTCTGAATCGAGAGTGTGTACGTCTCACCAACTGTACTATCTATGGGTTACTATTCACTCTATTTTCACATCAAAAGTTAATAATATTTCAAAATTGGAAAATTTTAAGGCTCAATAAATTTGTCATAGATGGAAGTGGAACTTTGATATCTTGCAAGGTTTGAAGTAAAAGGTCTTTTACATTAAAGTTTTAAAATAGAAATTTCTTGAAAATATGTAGGACAATCTCTTCCACTAAGGTGATGGATTGTAATTAAAGCCTAGATTTCTGTAACAATTATGACCTTGTGATTGTTTATTTCAAGGAAAACGAGAAAACGAAGTAGGGATATTCACATTCATTGGTATTGGCCTATGTCTTTGTCTTTGGTTGTAAAGGTATATATATTCATTGTTTGTGTACTATTTTCTAAAGTTTGAATTCTAAGAACTTTTGAAAAATATGTAGGATAATCGCTTCTGCTAAGGTCATGGATTGTAATTAAAGCTTAGATTTATGTAACAATTTTGACCTTGTGATTGTTTATTTCAAGGAAAACGAGAAAACGAAGAAGGGACATTCACATTTGTTGGTACTGGCCCATGTCTTTGTCTTTTGGTTGTAAAGGTACATATATTCATTGTTTGTGTATCATTTTCTAAAGTTTGAATTCTAGGTTTGTAATTACAAAAGCATAGAGAATTAAGCCACTTTTATTTTCAATAGTATAAATATTTTCTTCTAGAAATTTATCATTGTAGAAGATGAAATTGTGATGTTGTTATCTCTAGAAGTTCTTTGTACTTGGAAGGATAGAGAAATTCCATTAGCACACCATGTTGTAATACAACAACACTGTGAATAGGGTGATTGATTCATCTAATACTTGTTTCTTCAATTTCATGTTATTGTTTTGATAGAGTTTCAAATATGTATTTAGTAGGGTTCTTTCACCATGGATTACTTTATTAAATTTGTTTTGTGCACTAATGTTAATTTGCCTCCCTTTTAAAAACATGAGATTTTGAAACTTTTTTATTCCTTAGCCCAATTAATACAAACACTAATCATTTGTGGCTAAAGCCAATTTGGATGATTATTTGTATATATGTATATTCATTATTCCCACTAAACTTCATTCCAATATTTATAATACATGAGCTTTATAGTAAATTTGAACCAGTTTATGGATACTCCCTTAGGTTAAAAAAACATTGATCCTAAAATGAGAGAGGGATGGTCTTTGATAGAGGCATTGCTTTGATACCTTTTAAGTACTCATGTGATATTTCCCTTCTAGGTTAGTATCCCAAGGGGTGGATCTTAGAGTTAAGAATGGTCATCATATATCCTTGAATATTATCTCAAGGAAAAATGACATTGCGTCGAAATGTGCTTTCTAGATCTCGGTATGAGGGAGATATGTAATTCCTTCCATGCTCAACATGGAATTGACATGTGACATTTAAAAAAATATTGATAACAAATAAAATATTTCAATGTTGGCTATAAGTAAAATAGTTCTATGTCCACCTTAAGTAAAATAATCTTATTTCAACTTTATATATAGAGAGATATAAAGTAATTGAAAGTGAAATATTTTGTATTTCATGGATAAGTGCTTCCTACTTCCGAGTATGAGGGAGATGTGTAATTCCTTCAATGTTTAATATGGAGTTGACAAGTGACATTTAAAAAAAATATTAATAACAAAAAAAACTAATATCAACTTTATATATATATATATATATATATATAAAGGAATTGAAAGTAAATTCATTCAATGCTCAATATGAAGTCGAAACTTGGCATTTAAAAATTATATTAATAATAAATAAAATATTTTAATGTCCACTTTAAGTAAAATAGTTTTATATCAACTTTATAGAGATATATAAAGTAATTGAAAAAATATTAATAATAAATAAAATATTTCAATCTGTGCCACATAAAATATTTCAATGTCCACCTTAAATCAGCTTTTTATGGAGAAAGATATTAAAATTAATTGAAAATAAAAACTTTTTACTTCCCGCTTCCTAGTATATATATATATATATATATATATATATAACCAACATAGTTACACACATATACATACATATATTAAGAATCAATGTAGATTCATCTTAACTCGAGATCTACAATGGGTCGAGAAGGATCGAGTCTCTCGAGATTAAAAAAAAATGAGGAAAGGTTTGCACCTTAGGGGATTTGATCCCTCTCGGCACATGGTAGATCCAAAGTTAAGATGGATCTACGTTGGTGTTAGGAAAAAAATCATTTATCCTTGAACCCTATATCATTGAAAATTGACATGCTAGGAAATAAGAACACATGGTTTGTTGAGTTCCAGTTTGCATGGAAGTTTGTCTAGATTAATTTTTTTTTCTATTATGGAAGAAATTAAATGATGTTATATTTAGTTAAACCCCTACAATTTGTATTTACTTTATTGACATAGTGACTATAGATGTTAATCTATCCTAAAAAATTGTTGAGGTCCATGTGGTTAAGATGGATATGTCACATTTCCTCCATCTTTTAGATTATTCTGGAAGGACTCATTGAACCATAAGTTAGGGTTTTCTTACAAATTTGTTCACCCTTTGATCTAATCCCAACAATCACAGTGAAATGTTGATTGATTTTAGCACAAAGAAAGCCAATCTATGAGGGACTGTGATAAATTTTGACAAATTTTGGGGGATAACTATCCTCCCATGCCTCAAAATGACATGTTTCCTATGGTGGCATTAGTGATCTCAAACACATAGAAGAGCCCAAATTAAGAGGGTGTTTGAGTAACAATGAAGATGATCCTCATGCCATAAGTTTGATCCTCACATCCGCTTCAATGTCTTTTTTTGGATTTTGATAATCATACTCTTCATTTTTGTACTCGGGAGGAAGACCATTTTAATTTTTGGACTCTTGAACTTCTTTTTCATAGTTGTGGCACTATGAAAGTTTTATCATGGTAGTTTGGTTAGTTAGATGTGAATGCATTTAGTTGTTTTTGGTGAATATAAAAATAGAAAAAGTAAAGGGTAGCGTCTACAATGTACAAACAAACACATCATTCAATAAGGGTTGGAATAATAAATTGAAGAGATGACAAAACAAATGTAGAAATAGCAAAGCCAATAACGCAAAATATCTTTCAAGGAACCTCATCATATGCTAAAAACGTTATTAGCATGGATTAGTATTTATACATATTTTGTTTACATGAAAACCCCCTTTTTAAGCAATGCAAACTAAAATGATTGAAAACAATATAGAGATATATTATCTAGATGTTAATGACACTCTATAACTTGTAGAATATAATCTTAAATGAAACATCAAAAGTGATAGAAGTTAATATTATGAAACACTAAGACTTGTCACCTTCTTCTATATGAATTTGGCCCTATAGTTGCTAAAACACCTCCTTGAAGTCATCATCTGTTGTGTATGCCTCTTTGTATGTATCATGGGTAAAAGGCTCCATGTGCATCAGAGTTCTCAACGTTGTAATCTTGGATGTGGGTGGCCTTGAAAACATGCCTGCCAACCTATTTATGTTTCCCTTCTTATACTTGATGACTAGATGAAATTGTTGTAAAAACCTCATCCACTTGTAATGTCTGGTTTAATGTAGCTTACTCTAGACTTGCAAATACAATATCGGCTGGTGATATATGTGGATGATGGTCTCCTTTCCCATCAAATAGTGCTTCCACTTATTGATAGCTTGAACCAAGACATAGAGTTCTTTGTCATAAGTAGGGTAGTTGAGAACTGCCCCATGAAATATTTTAGAATGATATCATACAAACTTCCTCCTTGCATCAAAATGGCTCCCATGGGATACCCACTTGCATCTGTCTCCACTTCGAAAGGATTTTGCAAGTTTGGTATTGATAGAGTTTGTGGTTTGCTTGATCTTTCTTTTTAGCTCATCGAAAGTCTTTTTCTGATTCTTCCCCCACTCAAGACTCTTGCCACTTGTTATTATGGTCTGGAGTGTTGCAACTATCGCTTAAATGAAGCTATGAACTTCTGCAAGTATTGTATTTCCCCAACAAAAATCCTAACTTCGGTGACATTTATAAGAACTGGCCATATCATGATGGCCTCCATCTTTACGAGATATATCTTGAGCTCCCTTCCACTAATCACATACCCCAAATACACTAAAGACTACTGAGAAAACTCACATTTCTTGAGGTTAGCCAAAAAATGGTGTTTCTTCAGAGTCTTTGACACCTGCATGAGATGTGCTCCTCCAAGGTATCATTATAAACTAATATGTCATCCAAATGGACTATAAAAAATGAATCTAGATATGGGTATAATACATCATTCATCAGTCTCATAAATGTAGTTGGTGCATTACATAAACCAAATGGTATGACCTACCATTCATAAAAACCTTGCCTTGCCTTGAAGGAAGTCTTCTAGGAGTCTTCTTTCTTGGCGGGTACTTGGTGGTATCCCGATTTGAGATCCAACCTAGTGAAATATTTTGCATACTGCAATTGACCTAACATACCATCGATCCTCGACATAGGGTATCGATGTTTTAGTGTAATATTGTTCAATGCTTTTAATCAATAGACATTTTCTTTTGTACAATCATGATAGGTGACCCAGAAGGTGAGGTGCTTGGTCAAATCACACCGCTCTCCATCAACTATTGAAACTACTTCTTCATTTCATTTGCTTCCATAATGGATTGTTTATATAGCCCAATATTTGACAATCGAGAGTCTGGAAATAACTGTATTTTGTGCTCCACTTCCTTCTTGGGTGGTATCCTCTTAGGTTCCTAGAACACTCCTTTGTACACCTATAGAAACTCCTCCAATTGATGTTTATGTTCTTCAGTACACCCCTCCAGGGATGCCTTTACTCTTATCAACTCATCCTCAATCTGAATTCTTTTAAGAAAAGTAAAACATATTTCTTACTGGAACTAATCAACTTCTTGGCTTGGTTGGAACATACTAGTGAGATATTTAACTTGTCTTTATGCACATTGATGATGTAGGACTTTCGATCCTTGATTATTCGGTACTGGTTGGTTCTTTGCTTGCATCCCTTATATACATGTAGTGGCTTCCAAACACTACTCCACATACATTAAAGGGTACTACATCCAATTCCACTTCATCAATAAAATCAACACTTACAACAAATTTGATCTTACATTGTTTTGTTACCTTGATATTTGCATCATTGTTTAGCCATCCTAATGGATATGGGCTAAGATGATCATGAACCTACAATCCAAGCTTGTTGACCAGATTTATTGTTATGAGATTATCCTACAAACTAGAGTCGAATAGGGCATCTATCTTGATCTTCTTGACCTGGATCTTGTTGTGGAAGAGTTTGGTCATCTCCTTCTCTTTCCGGTGATGAAGGATTCTCAGATTCACCTCCTTCTACATTGATGTGAAGATAATATTCTCATCCACATCGAAGATACTTTCAAACTGATTGCTCGAATCCATGGCTAGAAGATTCTTTTTATTTGCATCCTTCTTGTGGTTCTTCGGGTTCAAATCTAGATGTAGTTTCCAACATTTTTCCTTAGTGTGACCATCAATATTGCAATGGTTGCAATGATTGTTGGGATCCTTGCACTGATGTGCAGTGGCTATCATCTTCTTATCATTTCCCCCTTTCCACTTCTTTTTCCCCTCCTTGGAAGCTTCCGCGTGCTCTTTTTGCTTAGAACTACTTGGCTACCCTTTCTTATGGCCTATGTTTTCCAGATACTCTTCCTATACACATGCCTTGTCCACCGTACTTGGCTTGAAAATCATCACTTTATTTCGTATATGGCTATGTAGACCCCCCAAATACTTGAGGAGTACATCTGGGCTCTTCAGAGAGATACCCAACATGATGGTCAGGATTTTTCGAATGACTATGGTTGAGTTTAATTAGCATGCATTAATTGACCATTGGGAAACTTAACGAAAGAGCGGGAAAAGAAAATGAATTATACAGCCATTAACATATTTTCAGATCTGAAATGCAACGAAAAGCAGCAAACCATAATGCACAAGTTTGATAACGGAGTTCGGCAACTTTGCCTACGTCTCCGGGCCTTTTCTCTGTGAGGGAGGCTTCTTTATTTCTGTTCAAAAGCTTAATAGTACATCTTTACAATGCAGATTGGCTTCCAGACTGATCTGGTCATGTTCGCCCAGATCTATAGAATCTTGCACAACTTACGACACCTGAAACGGATGTCCCGAGCTCTCAGAAATCGTCCGACAGCATCTCTACCTCAACAGCTTCCCTGCCTCAAACTGGCTTTGACTTGGCTTCTTCTCGGCATCTCTGCTCTGAATTTCTCTCAAAAATTTGTCCCCTTGGCCTCAAAATGGCCTTGGTTAAATAGTGGGGGAGTTAGTTGTCCATATCCAACTTCCTCCACGAATTTAGACTCTAAAAATGCCCAATAACCCTTAAAAATGAGTTAATTACATTAAAAATGGGCTAAACATTATTAAAAAACCCAAAATTGGTTGAAAAACCACTTTATAACCATATAATAGTTACAAACGGGCTTAAGCCCCGTAGTCTTGGGCGCGCGCTCCTTTGGCAAGGTTATATGGACTCCATATGGCCAAGCGCTTAGCCCTTTGGGCTAAGCGCTGGCCCCTCTCCTCCTTTATGCGCAATACCATACAATATAATTAATATTGTGGGTTTTAATAACATAAAATAATGTGGTGTATTGGTTACAGGA
>SNQJ01S0208424.1:6442-17491 GCA_010110895.2 Picea sitchensis | reverse complement strand
ATCGGCGATTCGCCCATCGGAAGATCGGAGATTCTGAGGACATGGAATGTTCGCAACAGGAAATCACGATCCGCGATTTCCCGATGGGATCAACACCGTCCATCAGCGAGGACGCGTGGCGAGAGATCCCAGAAAGTCAGAGTTCGGCAAATCGGGAATCGGCGTATCGGGGATTTCAAGGACATGAAACCCTTACATTACAAAACCGCGATATGCGAAATCCCGATACCACCATAAGCCGTTGATTCAAGGGACACGTGTCGAGCGTCCGGAGAGAATCGAGGATCGGGATACTGCGAGCCCCGAGTATAGGTGTTTTGTGTCATTGCAAATGTCGAAACCCCGATGGAAGGTTATACGGCTACAGTCATATGATAAGTGGTCACATGGACCATGGTATAGCCAAGGGGGCTAGCCAGTGTGAAGGCGCGTCAAGAGTCCAGAGGACTTGTGCGCCATGACATTGAAAGGCGCCAAGCCCCGACAAGAATTAAGACTATGGTCTTGTGAACGTTGTGGTCATATGGACCAGGACTTAGCCCGGAAAGCCAACACGCTAGGAGCACATCGGGGATCGGAGGATCGGGAGTTCCGGGTACATGTGCACCTCGGCACCGCAAACTCCGAAACCCCGACGAGAAGCTGTCGTATGGTCATATAGGAACCGGTCGTATGGACCAAAGGCTTAGCCAAGCGGGGCTGAGGCAACCAAGGGGCGCATCGGAAATTCGTTCCATCGGTGATCGGGGATTCGAGAGGACAGGGACCCTCGACCCCGTAACCTCCGAAACCCCGAATCCTGATATTTAACCAGGGATTGGCATTTCGCAAATGCTGGTTTCTGGAGATTTCTCATTTGTGGGAGATTAACCCTAAAATTTTAAAATTATGATAGTGGGTGTGTTACAGGACGGGGCTAACCAAGGGGAAGAAGGAGGAAAGGAAAATACAAAATATAGAGTAGCTAGGGAACAAGTAACACATGAGAACACCGATATTCCAGGCAATAAGAGAGAACATGGACGTTGCACAAGTCCTATGGCAAGAGGAATTGAAGACGACAATACCCCAATGTAGGAGGTAGACGGAGATTCGGAAATGACACCAAGCGAGGTAGGCACAAAAGATCCTGATCTTAGAGACATTATGGAAAGGGAAGGCATAGATCTTCCGAACATACTGGAGCAATGGAAAAACCAGGGAGTAGACAATGTGCCAGTGGAGCAACTAGATCGTATTCAATACCTTTTCCTTTTAAGGGAGGAAGCAAAATCCATAGGGATCAAGTGTGCGCACGACGAGATAGGACACCTAAGAATCAAAGCAGATGAGGGAAACCCACAACATTCACCTAAGAAGACGAGGCATAAGAAAGGAAAGAAATCAAATAGCGTAGCCGTACAAGAACTAGGAGCCCTGCTGATAAATTCAGGTAAGATAAAAAAAAAACTTTTTGAACTCCCCCCCACATGTTTAAATGAATATTATCACATGGAATATAAGAGGCCTAAACATCCCATGAAAGCAAAGAATACTTAAAAATAGACTGAGGAAGGAACAACCTGACCTCTATTTCATTCAAGAGACAAAATGCATTGTAGACAGAATGGAAACAATCAGTAAAAAACAATGGAGAAAGTACCAGATGTTGGTTGTCAAAGGCCAACAGACGACATGCGATATACTCACCTTATAGAACCCACAATCACTGAACCTACTAGCAGTTGAAGCTACGAGGCACACACTATCGGTTAACATGCAAATCATAGGTAACACCGAGGCGATTCTATGCACCAATGTGTATGGTCCCTAGAGGTTGGAGGAAAAAAGGAGAATGCTCGTAGACCTAGAAAATCTAAAGGCCATATCCCACAACCTCCACTGGATCTTGGCAGGGGATTTCAACATAATCACGACACTTGTAGAGAAAAAAGGGGGCATCAGGAGACTGGACAAAGATGCGGAGGAATTCTCATCTTTCATTGATGCAATAGAAATGGTAGACATCAGAACCAACAATGGCCAGTTCACCTGGAATAAAAAAAGAAGTAATCACTACCAAGTAGCTACAAGGATAGATAGATTCCTAGTGTCAGAATCCATCATTCTGCAGGGACTAACTTTAGATTGTAACATCCTGCCTTGGGGGGGTTCAAAGTATTGGCCAGTCCAATTGGAAGAAAACTTCCAAACTACTCCAAAGAACAAACCTTTTAGATTTGAGAAATTATGGATCGAACATCCCACCTTCAAGGAGCACATCAACCAATGGTGGCGGGAGGATTTACCGGATCAATGGACAAGGATGTTCAAACTTTATAAGAGACTCAAGTACATCAAACACAAACTCAAAGACTGGAACAAGGAAATCTTTGGGAACATAAACCAAGAGAAAAAAAATATTGAGGATAGAATGAGGACACTCCATGAACTCTGCATAGATGAGGGTTACACAGAGGATTAGAAAAGAGAAGAGATCCAAATGAACTAGGAATGGGAAGCAAGATGCCAGCAGGAAGAAACTCTCTGGCGCCAAAAGTCCAGAATCAAGTGGTTAAAGGAAGGGGAGTAGAATACCAAGTTTTTCCATACAACCACCATTGCAAGAAGAACCCACAACAAAATCCTGAAACTTTGGGATCATGATGGGATCGAAAGAGAATCCCACAAGAAAATTGAAAATACATTGGTCAACCACTTCCAGAAGATAGCCCAGGAACCCAACCAAGACAGAACTGAGGCCATACAAAGACTAACTCGACACATCCCCAGGCTGGCCATAGAGGAACAAAATATCAATCTAAACAAACCCATAACAAAGGAGGAATTTGACCAAGTGCTCCGGTAGATGCCCAATGGAAAGGTCCCAGGCCCTGATGGCTTCACAATGGAATTTTTCAAAGCATGTTGGGAAGTGGTTAAACATGATGTTTATGGGGTGGTGGAAGACTCCAGACGTTCGACCTCCATCTTGAAAGCGTTAAATGCCACAATGATCACTCTAATCCCAAAAGAAAATGAAGAAAGGACCCCATATCGCTACAGGCCGATAACTTTATGCAATGTTGTTTACAAGATCATCTCCAAAGTCATAGCCAATAGACTGAAACCACTCCTACCCACAATGATTTCACAGGAGCAGGCGGGTTTCGTAGAAGGAAGACAAATACTGGATAACATCATCCATGTCGATGAACTTATACACGCGCTAAAAATCCAAAGGAGAGGGGGGATGATAATCCAACTTGACCTAGCGAAGGATTATGACAAGATTAGCTGGCACTATATGGCCAAAACACTGGAAGCCTATGGGTTTGAACAACATTGGATCAATTGGATTGTCAATCTAGTCTCAACGACAAGCTACTTGCTCCTAATTAATGGAGCCCCAACAAAACCCTTCTGGCATTCAAGAGGCATCAGATAAGGAGACCCGTTGTCCCCTTTCTTGTTCATTCTGATGATGGAAGGGCTCAACAAAAGCATAAAAATTGCAACTGCAATAGGGGAACTAAAAGGAATCAAACCCTTCGAAGAATGTCCAACCTCCACACACCAACATTTCATTGATGACACCCTTCTCCATGGAACAACCACGGTCAAGGAAGAAAAAACCTATAAAAGAATTTTAGAAGACTTTGGGGAAGCCTCAGGGGCGGAGATCAACCATTCCAAATCAATGATCTATTTTTTCAACACTAATCCTGCAATCCAAAGAAACCTGGCCAACATTTTGGGGTTTGAATGAAAAACGCTCCCAACGAAATACTTGGTTATCCCACTGACGTATAGAGCTTGCAACATGGCAACGTGGGAAGGAGTAATCAACAAACTACAGGAGAGGGTAAAAAATTGGACTTACAGAGTTCTCAACCTGGCAGGGAGGCTTATCCTCACCAAAGCGGTCCTACATGCAATTCCGGGGTATATGATGTCAGTGTTCCCTGCTCCCAAAGGAATACTTCAAAATATAAGAGTCATTCAAAGAGATTTCCTATGGCGAGGTGCTGAAAATAAAAATAAATGGGCCCCGGTAGCATGGGAGAAGGTACGTCGACCAAAAGGAAAAGGCGGCCTGGGGTTACAAGACCCATAGGTAACCAACGAAGCCTTCGGGGAAAAAATCTGGTGGAGATGGGTCAAGGACAAATCAGTACCATGCGAAAACCTATGGAAGGCCAAGTATGCCTCGAACATCAATGATCAGGACCGAATTTGACTCATGGGCACACGGGAGGGATCAACCATCTGGAATCTCTCCCGGCGCAACAAGCACTGGATTCATGAACACAACTTCTGGGAATTCAGAAATGGTCAAACTACTAGATTCTGGGAGGAATCGTGGCAACAGAAACTCAGAATGGAAAATCCAGACAGGGAGGAGCTCCAACATGATATGATTGCGCAAGGAAAAACAAAAATCCATCACTACTGGAAGCCAAGAAATGATAGCGACCGATGGAGGACCTTGGACAAACTTGATCCACAAAATAGAAACCATAGCGCAACTCTTGCGAAAGAAGTGGAAGAGGAATTGGGGAAAAGGAAAATTTCAATCTCAGAGGATAAGGACCAATTAAGGTGGGGCAGGGGAAATGGTGGGGAATTCAACTTAAAAGAAGCATGGTTTTACATTGCGGACCAGGTTTAAGAGGACCTGACACAACAGTGGGGAAAGATCTGGAGCATCCCCCAATGGCCAAAAATCAAAATGTTCAAGTGGTTAGTTCTCCACAACCTAATTCTAACCTGGGAAAACCTTAGGAAAATGGGTTACATAGGCCCTTCACGTTGCCACATCTGTCAAGCTAAGGAGGAAACAACCAATCACCTCCTCGATGAGTGCAGTTACACAACAGAGCTATGGAATTGGGCGACAAGAATCTGGCACCAGTTTAATAGAGTCTGGGGCAACATCAACGCAACCATCAACAATTGGAATGAGAGCTACAAAGAAAATTAAAAGGTGAACCTTTGTTGGAACCTAACGCCGGGGATGATCATTTGGGCAATATGGAAGGAGAGGAATTGTCGCATCTTTAGGAATGAAATCCTACCGGAAGGAAAGCTCAAGGATGCAATTATCTCACAAATACGAGAAACGATGCAGAGTCGCAACCACAAGAAGGGAACAATGCAACTCACAGATCAAGACTCCTGCATCCTGGATTTCTTTCACCTAAAATACGGGCGCAACAGTGCATAGATAGGGAGGGATCCGCAACTCCAACTAGTAGACCGCAACTGGACCCCCCCTCCGCTAGGGTTCCTCAAATTAAATTTTGATGGGGTGGCAAAAGGAAACCCAGGAGTGGAAAAGATGGGAGGAGTGATCAGAGATAGTGATGGTAATGTCATCCGACTGTATGCTAGGAGTATGGGGAACTCAACCAACAACGCAACGGAATTTGGAGCCCTAGAGCTTTGCCTTGAAATCCTAAGGTGCGAAAGGATGACAAACACTATCATGGAAGGTGAATCCACCCTGGTCATGAATACGACGAAGAGACTCCAAAACGGTACTAGAGTGGGTAAGGTTAAGAGACACTGGCGCCTAGCTCTCTCCCTACAGAAAATCCAGGAGCATCTGAAAACTCTGAACACAGTGGAGTTGCACTGGGTCTGCAGGTCAGCGAATGGCTAGGCAGACAGACTAGCCAACAAGGGGGTTGGTAAGGAAGGTTCAGAACTAGACACTACCTGGAACGACCTCCCAAATGACCAACTCAGAACAAACTGCATCCACTTAGCAACAAAAGACCGTGAAGGCAGGTTACGTAAGGAAGTTCACATCGAGAAGGGCAGTGCAAGGCCTGGTGGCAGGCAAGCAGGACCCAGGAAGGAAATGATTGTCAAACACTCGATCACCAATGACCATGCAGGATCAGCATAAACAGTCAGTGGGGGTATGACTGCATGACTCTTGCGACATAAAGAATTGCAGGGAAAGTACAGATGACAAACCGCATGTAACAAGTGACGTAAGGCAGGAGGGAGTGACAGGTTTCAGAATCGATCCTCCAAGCCAAAGTATAGGTACGAAGAGATGCACAGTAGGATCTCAAGCGAGCAAGGGCAAAGATCCGCACAGGGATAAAGGACGAGTCATATTGATAGTACGAGTTGCCACCGTGTAAAAGGAAGGGAGGGATCACCACTATGGACAAGCCATGATTTGAAGGACAAGATCGCAGCAGGAGAAGATCAATAAGAGGAAAGCCAACAAGAATAGCCGCAAACAGAAGGAGCACAATTGTTGGAGCTACCACATATACAAGGGTAGGGAAAGGAAGAAGCCCTGTGAAGTGAGGTACAGGCTGAGTAACCAAAAAAGGAGTTGTGAAAAACCAAATAGGATGGTAAGAATGAATCGCACGCAAAGAAAGAGGAATCCCCTTGGAAAGGAAGTACCGAACAGTCCACGATGGGTGTCAATAATGGAGTAGGTGACAAAAGACGCAGAGGGCACTTTCCAAACTCTGGTTGCGCCGAAAGGTAAAGCAGCCATCACCCGCTGGGAAAAGGAAACCAAAGAAAAACGCAAAGGCAAAGCTTGGGAAGCACTAGCACAGGAAGCAGACTGGGTAACTGATCCAGGGGCCACGTAGCCCAGGGAAACCCTCTACCATAAAACAATGGAGATGGCATGGCTAACTAAGATGATGATTGGAAAAGTGAGTTCGGAAATGGAAGAAGCCAGACAAGACGATAACTTAGATCACAAGAAAATGTTGGATGAAATCTCGAGTCACCTCAGTAGCCTGGAAACTATTACCAAACTGTTAGTTGAGGTAGAGAAGGATCAGAAATCCAAGATGGAGTGGTTGGCTACTCAATTTCACCTCTATCTGTGCTATGTCCACCACATGGACATCATGCTAGCCGATGGACACGGTGAGCCAGCGCACATCAGGAAGACTCACACAGTCTCCTAGAAGGAGGATACTAAGAATAGGGCGGATGATGAGAAGAAACACATCATTGTCCTGGATGAGTGAATGGTTAAATGTATGGTTAGTTCGACCACTAGCCTCCTCGGCCTAGTGCGCAGTCTCTGTGTCTATTTTGTTTCTTTATGTTTTTTATGTCTATGTTTTTTTTCCTTTTCAAACTAGTTATGGTGGGACTGGCTTGGTTTCCCCTGGTGGCAGACCAGTCCCACCCCTCGTATATATCAGTAAGTGCAACTCGGGAACCTCTGGTCTGGTTTCCTACTAGGCAGGCCAAGAGGCCCCCCTTTTTTGTATCATAACCTATTTTGCAGTAATACAACTTCTTACACTCACTTACAAAAAAAAAAAATTACACCTTACCCCAATTACATGAAACATCATATATATACGCAGGGGAAATAAGAGTGACAAACATGTCTTTGAACTTGGTTTGAAAATAACATCATTGTTTCTTTATGAACAAACATACACACATTGTATTAGCATTACCCACACACACACATACATATAGATCTTTGCCACATTGAATTGTAAGAGTAGTGGGAGTAACGACAATTTATATGCTCAAGGTGGTCGTTAAATGTTTTTACCCCTTTGGAGAATAGAATAAGAGTATTTTATTTTTCTTTTTTCTTTTTGTTTTTTTATCAATACATGTAAACAACACATTTCACCATGGGATATTATAAAAAGGAAAAAAAAGTGTCACAACTCATGAAAGATACCCTCTAATGAAGATGCCACAACTAGGGCTATCTTCTTTGCCAAATTTATCCAAGACTTGCACCTCATCCCAACTACATGAAATGACACACTTACATAGACAAGACAATGCACAAGCGATAGACATGTCTCCTAAGGGATTTAAACCTTGGTGGGGAATAACGCCACTACTACTTTACCAATGCCACTACCATTTTACCAACCAAAAAAACCCTCATTAACAAATATAATAATTATTCCTCACAAATTCTTAAGAAACATAAATACATGTAATCTTTTCCAATCTTGGCCCAAAAAGATCTAGGGAGCATATCTATGGAAAAATTAAGGATCTTGTTTCAACATGGCACTCTTATGTTAGTTAATTGAAGAACTTATTTTCATATCCAATATCTAGTCACTTATTTTTTTATTGTAAATGTTGGAATGTAAGCTTTCATAGTTTGAAACAATTTTAAGAGAATTTTTCATCATAACTATATAAGAAAGTTTAATCCGATGCATTTTGGGTGAACACTTCACCCATCATCACAGAACATTGAATTTCTTTGTGATCATGGGTGAGAGTCTCTCTTCCTCTTCATTCCTCCCCAGTTCACCCAAAATGGGTTTGACTAAAAAATCATATGCAATTTCAAAAAATTGTTTACTATTTTAGTGACATAGAGAATGCAACTGAGATTTGAGAGGGCCTTTTAAGGTCATGTTCAAAGTACTCTCTTCCTTGCCCATGCTAGCTAAGTTGTGTGGTGTGAAAGAACAATATCAATTGATAGTTCTTGTTATTATTTCCAAAGGAAGGTCTGTCTTGATAAACAAATATTTAATAATAGAGGAGGTTACATTTTTTTTTTTTTGGATATGAAGGGAAATCTCTTGGTGAAAAGCAATTTGCAATTAAACTTTATTTATTGATGTACATGAATATGTGTGAAAAAACATTTGGCATTAAAACTCTTTAAGACCAAACTAATGTCATGGTTATATAATGCAAGTATAGTTGGGTCATGCTAGAGGCCAACACCTTATTTAGTGTGTCCTACATGAGTATAGTGAAGATGTTGGCTAATGTTGGGGAGTGTGACAATTTCTCCTCATAACGATTGACATTAATATGGAGCATGCTTGGTTGACATGTGCATTGATGTTGTAACTACCCTATATGGATATTAATTATTAAGTGTGTTGTATTAGGCGAGATAATTATTATTCCATCTAAGGTTACATATTTATATTCATTCCCTTTGTCATTTCATGCATGATCCAGATTGAATCATTATATTATTTTTCATCTATCTTGATGATTTCAGAGTGGAAAAAATTGGAGGAATCATCTTGCAAGGTCATTTTAGCGGCAAGTCCCAATTTGGAAAATTTAGGTAAAAAATTGTCTGAAATATTCCAGAGCCATTTTTAGGTATCAAGCGACCTTTTTGGGAGCAAAACCCCACATTGGAAAAAGATTTCATATTCTACACTCTAAGACCTTTCCAATGGTGCATCAAATGTCTCAATCAGAGCTCGTATGAGAAAGTTATGTCTCTCACAAATTGACCTACCATGTTGACCACCATGGTACAAGAGGATGCCACATCAACCCTCATAACTCATGCATATGGGGCTGGCCATGTGAGGACTTTCAAGAAGATTCTAGAATGTCCAAAAAATTATCATAGTTGAGGGTTGAGGAAGTCAAAACCCTACCCCTAGATGGCTATCAGAATATGTTAAATACTAGGTTGCTAGGAGAAGGGGTTCCATTCTTTAACATTGTATTTGTTCCATAGTTGAGCAGAGCAAATAGGAGTGGTATTTTGGGAGCATAATAGAAGAGGGGATATTTTGTAGCAACCATACAGGCCACAGTGTCAAAGGAAACTCCATAGAGAGTGCCTTTGTCTTTGTACTTTCATTTGAAGAAAAGAAAACATAGCGACCTCACCTTCTAGTTGGGTTTTCTTCTGTATTGGGTTTCCTAGGTTATATCTTGTGTTTATTTGTGGATGGTCTGTGAGTATTCATTTCCATTCTATATTTTTTACAGTTTATCTATTTCATACATTTAAGCAGAAAAAAGAAAAAAAAGAAAATAACAAGTGATTAAAGAATATGAGATCTAAAGGAAATTAACCTTCACAATAAATATTTTAGTGTTTTATTAGATCCGTTGCGACGAACTGTCCAATCGAATATCCACAACATTTTATAGATCATATTGGTACCAGAGCAAGTTTTCTTGGGGTATTTGTGGAAAGATGAAGGGATCCATCAATCGGTTTAAGAAGAAAGTTGCAGAACCCTAGCCATGGCCGACAAGTCTGTTCATAACAACCCTGAAGATCCAATAAAGCAGAGATTTGTGAGGCTAGAAAAGCAGATGGTTGACATATATTGCAATATGTCCCTCCTCATGGTAGCTCTAGCGAACAAGATCAGACCATTCGAAGAAGTTGGAGGCTTGAAATCAGAATACCTAGAAAAGGAGTCACAGAAAGAGCAGTCGAGTTCTAGTACCATAAACCCTTCACAGTCTTTATTCAATATGGAAGAAAAAGTGGACATAAAACCATAGCAAGGTGAGATCGATACATTAAAATTGAATCATTGGTTGCAACAACTAGAAGTTTGTTTCAACATTCACCATATAGATGAAGAACAAAATATATCATTTTCCAGACTAAAGTTAGAGGGCCATACTTTAACCTAGTGGGAAATTCATACATAAACACTTAGGTTGGAGGGTGATCTGCCAATAACTAGGTGGGAGGATTTCAAAACCGTTATCGAGTCCCCATTCTACCCTATTGGGTATGTAGAGGACAAATGGATCTAGTAATGCCAGTTCAGGCAGAAGCAAGGGCAGAGTGTACATGAGTACACCATTGAGTTCAAAAAGATGACCATCATGTTGGGTATCTCTCTGAAGAGCCCAGATGTACTCCTCAAGTATTTGGGGGGTCTACATAGCCATATACGAAAGAAAGTGATGATTTTCAAGCCAAGTACGGTGGACAAGTGATCCGAAATCGGATTCAGAAGCCTGTCAGGGCATGAAAAATGCTCAAAAATGAAAGTGCTCGGAATCTGACGAAACCAACACCATTGCGTCCGGCTCGTCTTCCCTATTCCGGCAGTATATTTACTTTGTCAAATGGACTCCGTATGCGAAAGTTATCGCGTTCTGATCGGAAGCCCAAACAGGTAAAAAGTCAAAGGTCAACTGGTCAAAAAGTCAACACTGATGTCATCATGCTGACTGTGCAGGAGATGACGTGGCACTCTCTGGCTGATGGTGATTGGATAGGTTTGCTGACAGGGCAGACATGTGGCAGGCAATTGGACCAGTCAATGGTTGACAAGTGGCATTTGTCCG
>SNQJ01S0208423.1:0-12643 GCA_010110895.2 Picea sitchensis | reverse complement strand
TGGGGTGCTCCTTCATTAGATCTGAGTGGAGAATTTAGAGGGAAGTCCTTGAACAAGTGTCTATGTTCGTGACACTTTCAACATATGAAGGGGATATGCTCATAGTCTATGATTTGAACCCATTCTCTGTCCTAGTACTCTAGGGTTAGGGAAGCAGGTAAGGGTTTACCAATGTTCATATAAACACATATTCAGGCATAAGAAGTGTATATTCTTTGGCATTTTTCCTCATAGGATTTTACATAGGCACCCAGGGTGTTGTCAATGCCCGCAAGGATTTCTCCAAGCCATAACTCTTGAGGTAGAGAGTAAAGTCTGATCCACACCAGTGCATATGAGAAGTCTTCTTTTTTTGCGTCAATCCGTCCAAAACTGCAGATAGAGGCCTACAGAGTTAAAAAAAATACAGGTCATTCTCAAAGATTCTATCTTTGTCTTCAAGATTGTCAAATATAGTTGTGAAAAAACCCTTTGATCCTAACTAGAGTTCACAGTTCCTTTTGGGCTTCCACCAGATGTTGATCCATTTGATCAAATCTCGTTCTGAGGGCCATAATCCTAAAAATTTTCTGATTAGGGTGTGGTATTTCATGAATTGTGTGTGTTCTCCTACCCTGATTGAATTTACCACATACCTTGGAGTTGCAGTGGCCCGAGAAATGCACTTACCCGACTACCAAACTCGAGTCACTTTTGGATGGTAAGATTCGACTTCGACCTCCATTTCTTTTTCCATTTGTAGCTCGTCCTGGAGGATCTGGTCCCAAAGGTGAGGCGACGACTCAAATGGTGGTTGAGAGCTAATGGATTTGAACGTTTTATTTGCTGCTACATTGCGATACAAGGGGGATTTCCCCCCTCCTCATTAGCCATTTTGGCGCTATTCGAAGAGTGCATGTTTTCAGATCACGTAATAATGAAAACTTAGGAGATAAAAAAACCTTGATCGTTGCCGACATCAAAACCCTAGCAGCTCTTTTTTACCATTAACAACCTCCGTTGCATAATTTTCTATACTTCATTCCCAAATTATCTTAAGACAAACCCCCAAAAATGTAATTCACTCAAACTTTACATCGAGAAAGATACCCACCCCTCCTTATGAGTAAAGAGTTGTAAAAATGGATTTGATTGAAAGCCAAAGCACATAACCCCATGGATGTAGATTATTTTGCCTAATAACCTTTCAAGGAGCTTGAAGAGGATTACTCTAACTAATAGTCCCTTAACTGAAATAAAGGAAGTTAGATAATTGGTTTTACTACAACGCCTACCAAACGTCATATCATTTAGCTCACCGAAAACATGTGAAAATGAAAAAGAAACAAAAAGATAAACCAATCCCCAATTAGAAGATAGTACAACAATGACTATATATCTTTTAACAATATCATGATATAGATTGTAATTTCATGATATAGATTATAATCTCTGGGAGTTGTAACTAGTATTTTGGATTAGAGGGCCGAATTTGTTGAATTCAGCTTTAAACTGAACTGTAATAGGTTAATCTCTGGTAGTTGTAACTAGTACTTTTGGATTAGAGAACCATAATCATTAGAGGTCTTGGTAACTAGATAGAAATTTTGATTGTTGCAACGTTTATTTTTTTTATTAGAGAATCATAATCAATGTAACTAGATAATCATAACATTCGGTTAAGACAGTAACCAGTTTAGGCACATCTCTATCTTTCTATGGATTTAATTCCCATCATTGTTCCATAAACAAGTGAGTCTTATATACCAATAAATATTTTTATTTTTCCTAGTTACAAGTTCAAATCCAGAGAAGTAGGGTATTATTATCCCAAGTAAGAAAAAATACAATACACAATTACCTATGGTTATTGGAATAGCTCACTTGGTTAGAGCATGTGGTTGTTAAGATTACACCACTAAGATTATATACTTTCAAATAACATTTAACGTTAAATTTATATAGGAAACATATACTACCTCATTACAATATAACCTTTTACCAAAAAAATCATTAAAGTAATATATAACCAACATGAAATAATTATAATTTATATAATATAATTATTAAAAGAATGTAAAATAAATATAGTTAAATAAACTCTACTCAAGTCCAAAATAGAAAAGTTAGAAACATATGTGAAACAATATCATTGACAAGTCTAGGTGGTCATCCTAACTTTTGAGTATTAGTATCCCTAATTTTAATATCACATCTCTACATCCCATATAGCATGTAAATTCTTAGATCAATTAGGAGTTTCCTTCCCTCATTTTCAATATAACTATGTGGATTTTAATGTTCAAATTCATGTTCAACGCCACAACTATGGTTGAAAATTTACAAACTTCATCCTTTATTATTAAGTGACAAAGATAGTTGCAATGGACTTTACCTCATAACTTGCTATATCTCACAAAACTTCATTTAAATAATTTTTATACTTCATTCCCAAATTATCTTAAGACAAACCCCCAAAAATGTAATTCACTCAAACTTTACATCGAGAAAGATACCCACCCCTCCTTATGAGTAAAGAGTTATAAAAATGGATTTGATTGAAAGCCAAAGCACATAACCCCATGGATGTATATTATTTTGACTAATAACCTTTCAAGGGGCTTGAAGAGGGATTACTCTAACTAATGGTCCCTTAGCGAAATAAAGGAGTTAGATAGTGGTTTTTACTAGCATACCACCAAGCGTCATATCATTTTAGCTCATAGAAACATGTGAAAATGAAAAGAAACAAAAGATATAACCAATCCCCAATTAGAAGATAGTACAACAATGACTATATATCTTTTAACAATATCATGATATAGATTGTAATTTCATGATATAGATTATAATCTCTGGGAGTTGTAACTAGTACTTTTGGATTAGGGGCAATTTGTTGAATTAGGCTTTAAAGTATGTGGGTTAATCTCTGGTAGTTGTGACTAGTACTTTTGGATTAGAGAACCATAATCATTAGAGGTCTTGGTAACTAGATAGAAATTTTGATTGTTGTAACGTGTATTTTTTAATCAATGTAACTAGATAAGCGCAATATTTGGTTAAGACAGTAACCAGTTTAGGCACATCTCTATCTTTCTATGGATTTAATTGCCATCATTGTTCCATAAACAAGTGAGTCTTATATACCAATAAATATTTTTTATTTTTCCCTAAAGTTACAAACTTCAAATCCAGTGGGGTATTATTATCCCAAGTAGAAAAATACAATACACAGTACCTATGGTTGTTGGGGCCAAGCTCACTTGGTTAGAGGCATGTGGTTAGATTACACCACTAGATTAGTATACTTTCAAATAACATTTAACGTTAAATTTATATAGGAAACATATACTACCTCATTACAATATAACATTTTACCAAAAAAATTAAAGCAATATATAATCAACATGAAATAATTATAATTTATATAATATAATTATTAAAAGATGTAAATAAATATAGTTAAATAAACTCTACTCAAGTCCAAAATAGAAAAGTTAGAAACATATGTGAAACAATATCATTGACAAGTCTAGGTGGTCATCCTAACTTTTGAGTATTAGTATCCCTAATTTTAATATCACATCTCTACATCCCATATAGCATGTAAATTCTTAGATCAATTAGGAGTTTCCTTCCCTCATTTTCAATATAACTATGTGGATTTTAATGTTCAAATTCATGTTCAACGCCACAACTATGGTTGAAAATTTACAAACTTCATCCTTTATTATTAAGTGACAAAGATAGTTGCAATGGACTTTACCTCATAACTTGCTATATCTCACAAAACTTCATTTAAATAATTTTTATACTTCATTCCCAAATTATCTTAAGACAAACCCCCAAAAATGTAATTCACTCAAACTTTACATCGAGAAAGATACCCACCCCTCCTTATGAGTAAAGAGTTGTAAAAATGGATTTGATTGAAAGCCAAAGCACATAACCCCATGGATGTATATTATTTTGACTAATAACCTTTCAAGGAGCATGAAGAGGATTACTCTAACTAATAGTCCCTTCAACTGAAATAAAGGAAGTTAGATAATTGGTTTTACTACAACGCCTACCAAACGTCATATCATTTAGCTCTGAAAACAATGTAGAAACAGAAAACAAAGATAAACAAATCCCCAATTAGAAGATAGTACAACAATGACTATATATATCTTTTAACAATATCATGATATAGATTGTAATTTCATGATATAGATTATAATTGAATATAATATCTTAATGTCATTCTCTTTGAAACCAAACTTTCATGATATAGATTATAGTGAATATAATATCTAAATGTCATTCTCTTTGTAACCAAACTTTAAAAAAAATACAATGAAATTACTTTAAAAACTTGACATATTAAATATATTAGTTAAAATTTTTAATTATATTAAAAATAAATTCATGAGAAATAGTTATTACCAATAAATCTTAATAAAAATAAACCTCTTAAAACTAAATAGATTCATAATATTTTATTATTATAACCTATATGTAAAATAAATTTTCGTATACATAAATTGTTCCATTATGATAAGAGTTACATGAAAATTACACCATCGTGTAATTATTTAAGGATGCAATTTGTTTTATCTTAAATTTTCATTGGTTACAAAAATAAAATTAATACCTCTAATAATTGATTAGAAAAAACTATAATACATACATTCTCAAACTATAAACACCTTAATCCTTTTTCAAAAACAATTTCTCTAAACTGAATTTTGTTTATATTACATTTTACATCTCTTCATAAAGTTTTATTTTTTACATTTTTAGTTAACAATGATACCTCGAAAATTTGAGCATGTGAAACAACACTTGTCACACATATTAGTACACACGGTATACGTGTTTGTAAAGTATTTTTTTTCATGTCTTTTGACTTAGGGTGGACTTCCATGATATATACTTTATGCTTGGGTAAAAAACATTATTATTTATCATAGGACATCTCCTATCTCTATCTTAATGTCTATTTTAATGCAATGCAACATAACCTTAAATAATTAAAAAAAATAACAAAACAATGTAACATAATATAATATTTTTTTTTTTTCAAGATAGGGTGTGGGTTGGACATCATGCACTAAGGGTAGTAAATGAACACTGTAACTGCCTATCTCTCTCTTTTCTTTCAGATGCATAACATTTACACGACTTGGATGGTGGTGCGCCTGTGCAGTGTGGGAGACTTAATGAGCTGCTTGATGCAAGAGATGGAGTGTTACATGACTGGTACGAGGTTGATACGTGATGTCAACTTGGGTACGAGGTTGATACGGGATGTCAACTTGGAGTTAATGATGGTTTCTATTACCAATTTTGACAACTTATTGGAGGTAAGGCATGTGATCTGCTCCATTCTGTTTGTTCAGGAGTTATGGGTGGTTTCCTCCCTCACTAGAATCTTTCTTGCTCACGGTTCTATGCAGTGTGGGAGACTTAATGAGCTGCTTGATGCAAGAGATGGAGTGTTACATGACTGGTACGAGGTTGATACGGGATGTCAACTTGGAGTTAATGATGGTTTCTATTACCAATTTTGACAACTTATTGGAGGTAAGGCATGTGATCTGCTCCATTCTGTTTGTTCAGGAGTTATGGGTGGTTTCCTCCCTCACTAGAATATTTCTTGCTCACGGTTCTATGCTCTTCTCACCCTTTCTACCCCAGCCTTATGATCTTCTTCCCAATGAAATGCCATGTGAGAGGGGTAATCCAAAGTGTGGCTTGCCTACTACAGTTTCATGACTAGACGACTTCGTCCAAGTCCTTCTTCTCTGCCAGTTGCTCCTACCTCCACTGGCCCAATCCTTGTTGGTTCGCCCTTGATGAATTCTCCTTGCACTGATCAGAATTAGATGGGGGATTAAAGCAACTAGGTTTTCATAAAAGAAGAATTCCCTCCGATGCCTCCCTAATACCCTCTAGATTTGTTGAGATTTGAGTACCTTGGAAATTGGTCCCCTTGTGTTTATGAGTCTCTAAACACAAAGGGGGAGACTATTACCCTTATACCTTTACTTTATGTTCTAATTTCACTTTGACTTAGGAGATTTAAGTCAAAAGTGATATATGTCACTTAAGTCATAAAATAAAAATTAATTTTCTTTGTAGGTGAATTAAGAGACATAAAGCAAAATATGGAAACTTGAGCAAAGTGGGTTTCCAAGTGAGATTTATGAGATGAGATTTCACCCATTGATTAGACTTGGAAAGAGTTAATCTTAGCCATTGGTATTTTAGGTTTGGCCTTGAATGGCTAAAGGGGGTGCATAAGGAAAAGAGAGGCTATATTCTTCACTCGATCACTTGAGAGACTTGGGTGAGGAGTGTTAGATTTTCATTAGTTTCGTTAACATTAGATTTACCATAACATTTTTCTCTTCTTTTGACATTCAATAATCATATACTGAAATATATAAGCAACAAATAAACAAGTACAAGAGGACACAAATATTTATCCTAGGAAAACCCCAAACTTGGGGAAAAACCCAACTAACTTTTCTTAGAGATAATATTCCAATACAACCATGAGCAAGCTCTTTATCACAAGAGAAAACCAACAATGAAGAACCATGATAAATAATACTTATCTTCTTCTTGTCAAACCCTAGCGAGGGTAGACAACTAAGCAACACCATAGAACTGACACCAAGATAACACACCACAGAGCTGGTACCAAGATAGGCGCATCACTAGAACTGACACCATTGGTAATTGCATATGCAACTGCAACTGTAACTGCAGCTGCAATTTCCTAGTGTGCATTGAAGAAGAAGAACTGTCTAAATGTGCAAATGAACTGACCTAGATTAATATTTATACTAATATGGGCACCTGTTTGGCCTGACTTCTTATTTCGGGTCTTTATTATTTCTGTGGGACGAATTTTCTTTCTGGAAATTATATTTCCACTTTATTATTATTTCCCGTGGGTCGACTTCCTTTCTATGGTATTCTATTTTACTTTATTATTTTCCAGGGTGTTTTTCAACTGTTCAATGGTCTTCCTTTGAATTCTTGGAATCTTATTCTTCTCTACAAAAATTCATCTAGGAGGAACATGCCTCTCACAACTACCAAAACATCAACACTCCCTCTTAGCTATGGAGGCATCTTTCCACAATGTCTTCATCCAATAGTCCACTAACTACTATGCAATCAACTAGTAACACACATGTACTACAATGCCATCGGTATCTCAAATCATATTTCACAGTCTCTGCAATCAAGTAGCACACAACTACTCCAATGTGAGATAATAGTCTCCATGGCAATCAACTAGTAGCACACAACTACCACAATGCCATCCAGTAGAACATGACTATGCCGATCCATAGTATGACTACACAACTACTATCCAGTGGTACAACACCACTCCCAGTAGCACACAACTACTATCCAGTGGTACACAACCACTCCTAGTTGCACACAACTACTGCCATGCTCTCTAGCAGTGAATTAGTAGTAAAAGTTGCCTCCATGTTGTCACAACTACATAGAAATCAACTAGTAGTTATGTAACCATGTCATTCATCCAGGGTCTCATCATCATATGTAGTCTCTATCTAGTGGGAACAACCTCATCGTCCTTTTGGACCTTATGCCATGACGGGAATTTCATCTATATCACACAGAACTAGGCATCTAGCTCCCTCATAGAACTAGGCAACCATCCAGATCACACAAAATTTGGGCATCCAACTCACACAAAATATGGGAAACTAGCCATCTTAGACATAATCTGGAAACTAGCCCTTCTGGTTGGCACACTAGGCATCCAGTCCATAGTGTTCAGGCATATAACCACAAGGGTTAGGCGATATACTGCACACACACTACCCATCTATCCCAGGGCTAGGAAAAACCTCCAACCATACTCATGGTTGGCCCTCCATCTTGAAAAGATGGGAAACTGCCAGCCCTGAAGGATCAACACACTTCTGACCCTATGCGAGGTCATGCTGACTAGTGCCACAGTCAGTAACATGCCCATGAATAACTACCTACTACTGCCACACTTTGCATACTACTTCCCCTGGAATCACATATGTAACTCATCACTCCCTCTTACTATGGAATTCCTGCTGGACCACGCCAAGATTGTCCCTAAAGTATTCAAACTTCACCTTTGACAGAGGCTTGGTCAACACATATGTTACATGCTCATCTGTAGAAACATATTGCAGCTTCACTACTCCCTTTTGTACCATGTCTTGGATATAATGATACTTGATCTCAATATTCTTTGACTTGTCACAAAACAATGGGTTCTCAGACAACCTTATACAACTATGGTTCTCACAATAGATACAAGTCACCTCCAACTCAAGATCAAACAACCCTTGCAAGCAAATTCTGAAGCCACACAACTTCTCTAATCGCTGAACATGCTACTATATATTCTGTCTCGGCCGTAATGAGTGCCACACTAGTTTTCTTCCCATTGATCCACGAGATCATAGTTGATCCCAAATTAAAGCAACATCCTAATGTACTCTTCAGATCCGCGACACTATCAGCCCAATCTGAATCAACATATCCTTGCAGTCTTCAAAAACATATATGAATCCATAGTCAACTGTACCTTTTAGGTACCTCAATACATGTTTTACCCCAATAAAGTTAACATGTCTCGGTTCAACCTTATACTGACTCAATGTGTTCACCGCAAAACATATATCTAGCCTTATGTTCATCAAATACATCAACAAACCAATAATCTATCTATACAGGGTGGCTTCTACTATCTCTGAAGATGTATCACTCAATAACTTTAGATTCATCACCATCGGTGTAGAAATGGATTTACAATCTATCATTCTGAATCTCTACATGATCTCAATATCATATTTTCCTTGTCTAAGGAAAAATCGCATCTAGCCTCTGCCACACCTTCAATCCCAAGAAGTAATGCATCAGACCTAGATCCTTCATCTCGAACTCTGAAGTGAGCTCCCTCTTGCACCCATCTGTGAGATTCTCATCCCCTGTATGAAATAGGTCATCCATTATTAAAGGGAAACCATCCCCGGGATCATCAAAATAATTGTTTGGAATATCCTACCCTAGGTGCATGCTTAAGCCCGTACAAAGCCTTCTTCAATCTGCAGACATGAGAATCCTTCTCATGTATCTTATGGCTTCTCTATTTACACTTCTTCTGGATACTGGAGCAAGTGTCTCCTCATAATATTTTCCCTCTTGCTAGGATAATCCTCTGGCCACAAATAAATCTTTGTACATCTCTATGCTGCCATCAACAACATGCTTGATCTTGTTGATCAACTTGGAAGTCACCACTGACTTCCCTTATGGTCTCGGAACCAAGGAACAATCCATATCCCAATCCTTTTGACTGGATTTCTCCTCTATCACTGAAATAAGGGAATCCTCCTAGGAGGTCTCATATCTCCTCAAAGCCTCCGAAGCTTCAATCTAGCCTCCTCAACTCATGGCACCTATTTGTCAGTCCTGGAAGACGTCTCTCTCCCATCTGAATATGAGGTGGAATAATTTATGAATGAAAGTCTCCAAGCCACTGACTCCCTCTGAGATCAGGCTCACTCTGAGTCTCCATGATCCCTCTGAAGCTTGATTCCCTCCGAGTCTATATAATCTCCAGATCCATATTCTCCCTCTGCATGTGATGACCTCCTATGAAGTCTGATCTCCTATGAATGGTCCTGGGGAGGCTTCTCCTCCCTACTGGATCATGAGGATTGGATCCCTCTGAAATATAGATCCTTCTAAGTTGGTACTTGGTAGGGTCGCTTGCCTCACCACTAGTGGAGCCATATGATCCTCCTTATGATATGGCTCATCAATGCCATATATCTATATCCCCTTTGCATTTTGCAAAGTGTCATGAGACCATGTTGGTCTCTTCCTGGTTACTGCAACGATTCTAGGAAGGCCCTTCTGAATTTACTAAATCTTTCTAATGATTTGAAGAGTGATCTACTAAACTAGAGGGATCTGTATGGTCATCTTTGGAGCCTTCTGCTCCTTACAATCAATCTCCATATGAGATACTCTGTATCTTGCAAATGTGACCTTCTTTCCAGAAGGTTTTAACTTTGTCCTTTTCTTCTTCGGTACATGGATGTGTACGGTCATGTGCACAGTTCTATGTCTGGATAATCTGCTCCATGTCTCAAATTAGAGACCATCTAATATGTTGCCTCCTACAACCGCCACTATATCTCCTCTTAGAGTTATCACCTCTGACTTGCCTAGAACAAGAGCAACAACAAGGGAAAAAAAACAAACAAGAATACTACTCTGATAATAATAAAAACAAGAATGATAACAATCGTCATGGTAGCTCCTTATTAGATCTATCACTTGTGACCTGCCTGGAACAAGAGTTGAAACAAATATACAGTAACAAGAAATAAGAACAACACTCTTCAACACTCTTCTAGTGTTGTGACCAATTATTCCTCCATGGAATTTATAATATAACTTGCATGGAACAAGGTCAACAACCAAGCACATCTCCTAGAGGAGATCAATTTATCTTGTAAACAAGTGCATCATCAATACTGAACAATGAGATTTTACTTAATGATCATAATACCAACAATATTCAAGTGTTACAAAACATTTGATATCAATAGCAATAATATAACTTTAAAGATTGTTATTCTAGTTACAACACTTACTTAAGTTGTAGCATTATAAAATATAAACCCTGATATGAAAACATGGAGTCTAGCTGTTGTTGTCCCATTTGAGTTGTCATATACTATAGGAGACATCGTTACTGCTGCTTCCAAGTCTTGGGATTCCTCTGAGTGCACTAGATCTAAGATCCCTTTGGATCTATTGTCACTGCTTGGATAAATGTCCTTTTTCCAAGTGTACGTCTCCTGCAAAGACCCCCATATTATATACAAGGACACCATCCAAAATTGTCTTCTAATCTGAGACATTACATCAATAAGAAAAAGTTAGAAATCTGAATCAAAAGGTTCAATGTCCAGGAGACTATCACAAGCCTAAAACCCTAAAAATTCAATTTGGATGGAAAGTCAATTTGAGAAGTGAAATAGGTGCGCTAGAGTAGGGAGAGTTGATCAATGGTGGAGTTTGTCCCAATTAAATTTATAACAATTGCTCAACAATCTTGATGGAGAAAACTGTGCAACGACAAAGTGCATGTGTAGCGACAAATCTCTGCAATGTGGAAAATCTCACAATCTTTGTTAAGAACCAAATATCAAAATAGCATAAAAAACCTCAGAATAAGTACTCAACGCCTTGAGAAAGAGATAATTTCAGATAATAAGCCTCTTCGAGGGGGAAACCTTCTTATACACCACATAAATTTCCAAATACAATATGATTCCAAATGAAATGGTCTCCTTGGCATATATAGGAGACTAGGATGTACAATTACAACTAATGGACCCAAGCTGACATAAATAAAATAAAATTACTAATGTAATATGCCCCAATGAAGGGGTAAAGTGCCATTATTTAGGGCTTAACATGCCCCTCCAATTCATACAAGTGTTTTCCACAACGCTTGAGTAATTCTGGATGCTTATGTATAAAATAATCATCTTCCCAAGTGGAATCTTCAACATGTAGTTTCCTCCACTTAATGAGATACTCTGTAATGGATCTATTATTCAACTGGCCATAGTACTTTGGTGATAATTTATTATCCTTATTAGCTTTCTTGAGGGGCATCTATTTTCATGGTTGTAGTCTTAAAAATACCCAATCCCCTACTTCAAAACTTCTTTTACTATGATGTTGATCTGCTTGTTGTTTCATGAGATTCCATGCCATGGTCAAGTTTTCTTTTAAGAGTTGGAGAACTTGTTGTTGATGCTCGATGTGATATTCCACAACTTGAACCTTACATTTTTATTTTATAGAAGAAGTGATGGAAGGTGGGTGGTATCCATAGAGTGCCATAAATGGTGTCATTTTTGTTGCAGTATGAAAGGGAGTGTTATACCACCATTCTTCCAAGGGTAACCATTTGAACCATTGTGTTTGTTTATCAGAGATAAAGCAACGAAGGTAGGATTCCAGACATTTTTTCACTATCTCAGTTTGTCCATTAGATTGAGGATGATAGGATGAGATATGAGCCAATTGAGTACCCAAACATGAAAATAATTGTCCAAAAATGTCCAATGAAGATGGGATCTCTATCACTTACAATAATATTTGGGATTCCATGTAGCTTTTGAACTGTCTCCATGAATGCGGTGGCAACTGTACTGGATTTTAAAGGATGAGAGAGTGCAAAAAAGTGTGCATACTTGGTCAATATATCAACAATCACCATGATGAAACTCTTTCCTTTAGACTTCGGTAACCCTATGATGAAATCCATTGAAACCTCCTCCCAACACTGACTTGGGATGGATAATGGTTGTAAAAGACATGGGGTCTTAATTTTTTCCACCTTATTTTGTTGGCAAACCAAACATTCTACCACAAACCTTTGAACACCAGTTTTAAGGCTATCCCAAAAAAATTCCTTCTTGACCCTATGATAGGTTTTCAAAAATCCCAAGTTCCCTCCTACCAGAGAGGTGTGCGATTCCAATAGTACCTTTTGTTTGAGTTGGGATTTCTTACATAAATATAAGAAATCTTTGTACCATAGTGAATCATTTTTCCATGT
>SNQJ01S0208422.1:0-16190 GCA_010110895.2 Picea sitchensis | reverse complement strand
ACCAAGAAACGAATCCTATCATGATCGCTCACTCAATCACTGCAAATTTGTTTATCATCTTGATTAGAAAATAATTTCCAGTCTCTCCTATAACCACAACATCTTAATTTTCCTTTCTTCTTCAGAACTAGGGAGCCTCGTGCGCTCTCCTCTTTCTCTAAATGGTCCTTAGACCCATTCATGTTTCTCCTCTTTGTTGGAAATATTGTCATTGATGGCAAAGGTTGAGGCAAAGGAAGAAGAAGAGATTTCAGTGTATGGTTGAATTTTTGGATGGGCGCGTATGATCGCTGAAGAGGATCATCGACAACCATCAGATCTACAGAATCTGCGAGGGAGATAAGCCATCGGGAGATTAGAGTTCTCAAGGTCGTGAGAACCGGGACATTAAAAGTCTCAAAATCCCGACATAATTGGGACCGTCCATTTGGAAGGATGTGTGGCAGCGATCGGGCGCCACCGGGAGAAAGGCTTCATCGGAGAATCGGGAATCAGAGTTTCGCAAGTCCCGTGAACAATTGCATCACACATCGCGAAATCGCGATATGCGATTTCTTGATAAGGCAGATAGTGTGTGGGCCACCCTGGAAGACAGGTGGCAGGTGCTTCATCGGAGAATCGGGAATCGGAGTTTCGCGAGTCCCGTGAACAAGTGCATCAGACATCGTGAAATTGCGATATTCGATTTCCTGATAAGTCATATAGCGTGTGGGCCACCCTGGAGGACAGGTGGCAGGTCAAAGGCCCGTCGGAGGACCAGCGTATCAGGAATCGGCAAATCGGTATTCATGTGAATGAAGGATCGGGGAGGAAACCCCGACGCGGAATCTGAACCGTCCATTCGGTGGGACGTGTGTCAGGAGCACGGATAAATTCGGGGATCGGCAAATCATGAACTCAAGAGGCAAAGAAACCAATACATAAGGAATGCCGAAACCCGATCTAAAAAGGGTGCGTAGGTTTAATTCAAAGCTAAAATGAGGGACCCGAGCAATGGGGATCCGATTTTTCCCTTCGCATTATTGGTTCATGATGTCGAGGTCTAAAACCCTAGTTGAAGATTTAAAAAGAGCGTCGTGGAGTAAATCAAGTTGAGAATGAGCGTTGAATTGTTTTTGACCCATGGCCATAAGAAGGGTTCGATGCCCTTTTCTAGCTGTGATCTGCAAGAAAAGGCGGGTGGTAAGGATTTTGACAGGCGGCAGGGGTATTTTGCAGGATGTGGAGGCCAGTTTCTGATAGTAGGGACATCTACAGTTTGCTGAGGTCATTTGTTCAGGCCGCACGAAAGGTTTGAGGAGGGAGGAACCTCATTGTGGCAGTTGGGTGGCAGATCTACACTGACAGAGAGTTATCTGCCGTGGGTTTAGCAACTAGAAAAGTGGAGGTATCATCTCCAGGTTTATGGTATTGTTTAATGTGTGTTTAGGAGGCTTTTGCAGTCGTCTTGCAGTCAGTAGATCTTTGTTTCCTTAAGAGATAATTGCAATAGTTATCATAGTCACTAGAAAATTGTGTATTGATATGATTTCGGAATACCAGTCTTAATAAGATGCCAGAACTGTCTCTTCTAAAAGAAAATGATGGCCAGTGCATAGAACTCCAGTGAATCCAAGGTTGAATCTATCTGATCCAGTGTGAAAATTTATGAAATGCGATCAGCAGCGAGTCTGAGGGTTAAAGCCTTCAGTTGAAGCATCTTACCAGTAGAAACTGGTGCAATTTTCAAGGGGTTGAAGCTCCCTTCCAGGAAAGGCTGGTAAACGAGAGAAGGTTGCAGCCTTCTGCAAGTAGAATCCTATGTACTAGTATGAGTCTTCACTAGTACACTGTTGTAGAATGTTTTCTTAATAATAATCATTGAAGACAGAAACAACGACAGCGGTGGTTTTCTCCCGATTTGGGTTTCCACCTTAAATCCTGGTGTTCATGTGTATTAATCATGTGCATTGGTTTGATTTGTTTTTACTGCACTTTATTATTGCTTAATAGACATCTGATGAATAAAGAAGATCTCTTGATGCACTCTTGTTTTCTAAAGACTATACAAGAACTGGTCTCTACAAAGTAGCCTAAGGTTTTTTCAGTGAAAGAAGAGAGAAAATTAATTATTGCTGAAATACTAATTCACCCCCCCTCTCTATATTTATCAACACTCTTCTTCCCTCTTCCATCCCCTCGATTTTCCTTCCTTTTATTACCTTACCTAGTAATATTTTGTGGGTCAAATCAGGAAGTATTTCAGATGGTACTATTCCCATACCCTCATTAACTCTTGAGGAAGACTTCCTAACTACCATCTTGATAGGTAATTAAATTTTATGGGCCAGAAGACTATTCTAGGTCTAAGCAATTTATATCCAACAGAGTATCGGCTTGGCAGGGGTCATCTCAACCATTACTAGTTCCCCTTACCATTCTTTCTCATGCATCATGATCTATACTGGAAACCCTCTTTCAACAGTCATGCCACAATTTCCTTTTATTAATTAATAAAATATAGACATTGCCTTCTCAAGCAAGATTTATTGTTTGTCCAACATTCACATGACATATTTGTTTATAGTCATGTTCATAATAATAATATTTACAATCTGGGGGGGGAAAGGGTGTTACAATACCCTCAACCTTAAAAGTAACATCACCCCAATGTTCTACCTGCCCCTGTGGTTTTTATGTACAACAGTGAACAAAAATGGGTATGCATGTTTCAGGGCATCCTCCAGTTCTCAAGTGGCTTCATCTGGTCCAAAGTTTTTCCACTACACCTTGACCTAGGAAATGGTTTCGTTTCCGAGTGGAATCTCTTTCCAGTCTAGTATGAATTTTGGTTCTGGCAGGAATTCTCTCTCTAGTTCCACCTAAATCATAGACCAATCAATTGTATGATTAGAATCATGTACATATTTCTTTAGTAATGAAACATGGAAAAAATTGTTTGCTTTCGCTGTGGGAGGAAGTGCTAGTATATATGCTATAACTCCCACTCTATCCATAATTTCAAAATGTCCACAAAACTGAAGTGCCATCTTCGCACAAGTTCCCATTGTCAAGGAACTTCTTCTTATTCTAATTCAAAGATACACATGATCCCCTACTTTGAACTCCCTAGGAGTCTTATATTTGTCTGCATAGCTCTTCTTCCTGTCCTGAACTATCTTCATATTTTGTTTGATTCGAACTACCTATTGTTCCATTTCTTTTAGAAGATTTTTTCCAAGTGTTATTATGTCTACTAGGTTATTCCAACTAATTGCGATGTTGCATTGTCTACCATATAGAGCCTCAAAAGGAATAATCTTCAATGACTCTTGATAGCCATTGTTATAAGAAAATTCTACCAATGGTAGGTTGTCTTCCCACTTCCTAGGATGATGCATAACATGCATCCTTAATGTGTCCTCTAATACTTTATTTACCCTCTCTGTTTGTCCATAATTTTTAGGGTGATAGGTTGTACTAAATAGCAATTTAGTTTCAAAACCAACAAACAGAGATTTCCAAAAGTTTGAAGTAAATTTTGTATCCATGTAAGATATGATCTCCTTAGGCATGACATGTAGTCTAAAGATTTCCTTCGTGAAGATATTAGAAATATATATTTCCTTACAAGTTGACTTTACAGGAATGAAGTGAGAAACCTTTCTCATATTATCCATAACTACCATAAATAACATCATTTTGTTTGGTTGATTTAGGCACCCTATGATGAAATCCATAGAGATGGTTTCCCATTTCCACTCTGGAATTGGTAGGGGCTGCAACAGACCTATTAGGTTCCTGTGCTCCACCTTAACCTATTGACATTCTAAGAATTTATCCAAGTAGTCATCTATTTCCTTCTTCATCCCCGACCAATGAAAAAGTTTCTTTGTGGTTGTGATTATTTTTTGATAACCATGGTGACCAGTGTATGGTCTTTTATGTAGTTCATCCAGTATGAACCTATTCAAGTCGTCACTATTTGGGATATACAACCTACCCTTGTAAGTTAGTAGGCCATCATTCAATAATTGATATCCCTCATACTTCATCCTTGTGGGATCTTGATCTAAGCATGCTCTCACAATTTTGAAGAACTCATCTACTTCTTGTGCACTTTTGACCCTCTCCTTGAGGTCTGATTCACGAGTACTCATAGCTACTAAGTGAATCACTTTCATACTTCTACAGAGGCAATCAACCACTCTATTTTCCTTTCCCTTAATATGTTTGATTTCAAAATCAAATTCACTAAGAAGATCCATCCACCTATGTTTCCTAACATTGAGTTTGGGTTGATCAAACACATGTCTCAACCCATTGTGGTCTGTCATAAGTATGAATATTATGCCTAGGAGGTAATGTCTCCACATTTTTAAAGAATGTACTATGGAAGACAATTCCAATTCATGGGTCACATAATTGATTTCATGCTCATTTAATTTTATGGATTCATAACATATTACATGCCCTTATTGCATGAGGACTCCTCCGAGTCCTTCCTTTATGTAATTTGTACACACCAGGAATTCCTTGTTTGGTTCTACAATTTTCAGCAGTGGTGCATTGGTTAAAAGGTGTTTTAGTTGGTGAAAAATATCCTCACACTCTATTTTCCAAATGAATCTAACTCCCTTTTTCTGCAGGGAGCTGATTGGAAAAACAATCTTGGAGAACCCCTTTATGAACCTACTATAGTATATCACTAGGCCCATGAAGGACCTAATATAAGAGATATCCCTTGGTGTAGGCCAATCCATGATGGATTTGATCTTTTTAGGGTCAACTATCACTCCTTCCTCAGTGATGACATGGCCTAAGTAATTAACCCCTTTTTAAAAGAAATCACACTTGATAAACTTTGCATAGAGCTTGTTCTCTCGTAGAACTTGAAGCACTAACTTGAGGTTATCTCCATGCTCTTCTCTGCTCTTAGAATAGACCAGAATGTCATCTATGAAAACCAGCATAAATCTGTCCAAGAATTTACTGATAACATTATTCATCAAGCACATAAAGGTGGTTGGTGCATTGGTAATCCCAAATGGCACCACCAAAAATTCATAGTGCCCATATATTGTCCTAAAGGTTGTTTTATGGATGTCTTCATCCTTAATTTGGACTTGATGATATCCAGACCTTAAGTCAATTTTGGAGAATATTGTAGCACCCCTTAGTTAGTAAAATAGGTCATCAATTCCTGGCAAGGGATACTTATTCTTAATGGTCATGTTGTTGAGTTGTATATAATCTATGCACAACCTGAGTGTTTCATCTTTCCTCTTTACAAACAAAGTTGGTGACCCTAAGGGGACACACTTGGTCAGACGTAAAATTTATCCAACATCTCCTTTAGTTTTAGTTTGAGCTCAACTAACTCTGGTGTACTCATTCAATAGGGTGCTCTATACATTAGCACTGTCCCAGGTACAAGTTCTATTGACAAATCAATATCTGTTCTTGGAGGTAGACCTAGTACCTCTTTTGGAAACACATCTTTGTACTCCCTTAATATAGGGTGGTCCTCTATTCTTGGTGTACTATCCTCAACAAAGTTTGGTACTTTTATTACATACAAAGGACATCCTTTTCTGAAATACTTCTTCACTTCGAGGGATGAGATTTGTATCACTAAGAAAGGTTTTTGAATTCCCTGTAGGGTTTTTTTCTCATATTCCTCATCTTCACATTCCAATGTTTTATTGTAATAGTCTAACTTGGATTTATGGGCATCCAACCAATCCATGCCAAACAACATGTCATAATATCCTAAAGGAAGTATGTTTAGAGTTGTTTGGGTGGCTATCCCATTTACAATGAATTGGCATGCTGGAACTACCTATGTAACCTTTTTTTTTGTTCCAGATGCTAGTTGTACTAGCCATGACTTAGCATATTTTCCTCGTTGTAATTTACATTTATCAACAGTTTGAGGGGAAACATCACTCACGTTAGAACCGGGGTCAATCAAAATAGAAACAGGATGGTTGGTGATCATACCTTCCATCTCCACTATTGAAGCTTGGTGATCAACTTGTCTATTATCCAAGGCTGCATAAATTTATGGCATGTTTATGGCCACATCATAGACTATGGTAGATTCCTGGATGTTATAGATGCTCTTAATGCCTTGTTGTCTATGTGGGAAGTCCCTCAACAAATGTTCTTCTCCACATCCCCAACATTTCAATGGTTCTCTCTTTGTAGTATCAACCTTTTCTATGGTTGATCCAAAGGGTTTATTTCCACTTTGGGATGGAAAATTTTGTTGATACACACTTTTAGTAGGAAGGTTCATCTTAGAGCCTTTCCCAGGGTTCTTAAATCTTGAGGGTTTAAACCCCTTCTTCTTAAATCCCAATTTTCTTTCATTTTTCCAATCTTTATGAGGTTTTGCATCGTTATTGAATTGCTCATAGAAGTAACTTGCCTTCTTAATAGTATCTTCTAAGGTATTAGGTTAATCAAACTCGATCATGTCTCAAAAGGATTGAGGTAGACCACTAATGAATCTTTGTGTCTTTGTATTTTCATCCTTCATGTAAGGTACATACCTTATCAGGTCAAGAAATTTGTTGATATATTCATCCATGGTGAGTTGTCCTAACTGGAGTTCATAGAAATCCTTAGTATCTTCATCATAGTACCTATCATATAGGTAATTCATCTTGAAATATTTCTCAAATTGTTTCCATGAAAACTCTTTCTCATGGATTCATTTCACATTTCTAAGGTCCTCCCACCAGATGGAGGCCTTTCCATTCAAGTTGAAAATGGTTATTCGGGCCTTTAATTTTTCAGAGTGGTCATGAACTCTGAAGTACTTCTTTAGGCCACGTAGCCAAGATTCTACTTCTTCCCCCTTCTTAATCTCCCCATCAAAAGTGGGTGGCTTGGATTTCTTAAAATCTTCAGGTTCATGAATCTTGGCTCATTTTCTCCTTTTTCTTCTCCTTTGAAAAGGAGAACAAGTTCCACTGCTAGACAATTCCTTGGAACTGTCAGTTTCCTCATTAGAGGATTATTTAGGTGAACTCTCAATGTTAGCATGCTTCTTGGATCCATGTCAGGCCTTCTTTGAGGTGGTTCTTCTTGTGTTGATATTTTCAGGACCACGCTTTTGTATCTCAGGTTGACTTTGGATTTTCTTAGTATTATGTCTGTCCACATTACTGGCTATTTTCCCATATTGCAGTTGCCTCTATATGTTTGATAGGATTTGCAATAGGACTGCATTAATTTCAATTTGTTTCTCTTGTTATTTTATCAACTTTTCATTGTCTGCCTTACAACTTTATAATTCTGCCATAAGGATTCTTACAATTTTAGCTAAATCTGGAGGGGTGTCCACCACTCTCCTCTCATCTAATTATTCTTCCCTATTATGGGAGATTTCTCCCAACTCCCGGTGTGTCACCATTATTTACGTTGTAGTTTTCCTTGCTTTCCACTGTCTGTTTGAGTGCTGATAAAAAAAAAAATTAAGTCAACTGCCCTCAATTTTATGAACAACACAGGTAATTTTTGTAAGGTAGAATTAGCTTCATTATTCCACATATAACAACAATATGCAATTCAGATTTAACACATGTAAAAATAGCAGAAGGGAAAACTCTTTTTAGTAGTAAATCTTAAAAAAGATTTTGCAGATGGGTAGGGCAGGGTGCCCTACCACTTAAAGGTTTTCTATTAGAATTTTATTTCTCTCATTCATGAGCCCAAGCAGGCCAAGTGTTGTTTCCCGCTCTAATACCACTCTTTCACACACCTGACCCCCTAAGTAGCCTTTTAAGGGATGCGGATATAAATTTTCCACTTTCCTACAACTCCTTGAATCCCTCGAATGAGGACACCCTCATTGTGTGTTCACCGACAGTTTTCTTGAATATTAGGCATTCGACCCTTTGTCATTCTTGTATAGGTCTACAACATTCTTGGAGACTCGAAGTCTCGAAGTCTCCTTTTTCTCCAAAATCTATGGTGGGGATCGATACACCCTTAGATTCGACGATTGAGATTTATCTTCACTTAACACATGGTTTACTTGACAGGGGGGAGGGAGGGAGGAGGGTCCCTACACCCATCATAAAAAAAATCCCATGACTCCATTGGGACCATCGAGCATGTCGCATTGCCATAGCATGTAGTGATCGATCTGATTTGGACACTTCAACACAATGAAATTCGACGCGACGGGCATTTGAAACCACCATCTGCACCTGAGTTTCTTGACCGGAGTCCCGAAGTTATAGAATTCCAAAGAAGGTCCCACGCACGTACCTACGATGGTAACTTAAGGATAATCATGAGATTTATTTAATCCCATTAATTAATATGTCGTTCTTTCTTTAGCCATAACTTGAATACATGCTACGTTAAACTCCACAGAAGTCACAAGAAGAGCCCAAAGAGTCGAAGTCATGTAGGCCATTGATCGAGATCCTTCGGGATCCCTTCTTGGTGATTCGTCGAAAAGTGGAAGGATATAATAAGTAGGAGTGTGGACTAGTAGCTTCCAGTTTTCATTACTTCATAACCTCCTCGACTAGTAATACTCCAGAGAGGTTGAAGGTTTGGGGTCATATGGTATAAGAATTGTAGAGTAGAAATCTTATTGATTAAATCTGATAGGGTAAATGGTTTTGAGACATCTTATCCATCATTTATCCCTTAAGAATATGTAGTGATGATTATATTGTTGATCTATGATCATGATCAGTTAATGAATAGTCCCAGATCGAGGAGTTGGTCAATGTTTAACGAGAGGGTGGATCCCATGGTGATGCAAGAGCATCCTTTCGATGTTAGGTGTGCTGACTAGCCAACACATCAACACACATTTAATGAAGAAAGGGAGATGTGACCTCTCAATTTTGAATTCAAAATTTCAATAAATTTTGTAAGGATTTTAATGCCAAGGTACACCTTTGTACAGGAGGTGGTTGAGGTTTATGTTAGTGGTTACTTGTAGCTAAGTCCAGATCAGTTAGGTTTGTGACTTCCTTTTATGTAATGTATCTATAGGAGCCGCTCTGTGATAGCAATATCTCAGAGACGATGGACAAGGATACCTCCTTGAGAGCCCCTCATTTGTAAAAAGTAGAGTGAGTAAGAGTTAGGAGGAGAACCAGGGCTTGAGAGGGTCTGAGAGGAAGCTGATACTTTACAGTCCGACCTTGTAATCATTTTGTATAGACATTTGAGATTAATGAAAGTATTTTTCTTGCCACAGATTGTACGTATGTGTATGTTTATGTATTTGAATGTCACTTGTATGCTATAGATACAGGGTATAGATAGATTTTACTATCTATTTGTGAGTTTTTCGATTCCAGTCTAGGTTCTTTAGGTTGTGAAAGGAGTACACAACAGAACATTAAGGATTACATGGCCGACACAAAGGAGTGCACATCTGAGCTATGCGGAGTCAGAATGAATGTGCAAGGAGTGCACACCTGAAAGATTCATAGGCAGGAGAAGCCTTAAGGTTGTTGAACACCTTGGAGGAGTTGTGTAGGGAAAGGAAGAGAGAGAAGGGAAAAATCTAGAAGGTTACATGAGCTCTACAAGGAGGCATTGAGCAAGTGCATAGAGTGCACAGAGAACTCTATTGGGGTTGAGAAGAGGAAGCGTGGCAGGAAGAATTTTTCAGGGGTTGTTGAACACTACATGGAGAAAGGATCTACAGTGCATACATCGAGCGAAGAACAGAGACATAAAGCATTGTATTTACAAAATACTTTGAATTAGGGTTTTCGAAATCTTAAGAAGCTGGGGAGTGTGAAGACTTATTCGTCAAAGCCAGGAGGCGGTGCACTTTACATGGAGAAATAAACAAGGAGCAGCTTGAACAGCATTTTGAGTTAGAGGTTTAGAGTGTGAGGATTTTGGGAATTATTTTACATCCTTGAACTCAGTTCATGAAATCCAGAGTCTCAGCCAGAGTTTACTATTTCAAAGTTAGGAGTTTGGGCTTGATGATTTTGGAGTAGTTACATACATAAACTCTAGGTTTAGAAATCGTTACTAGATGGGATCTAGAGTCACGATGGAGTACGGCCATTTGGATTAGAATGCATTCTGCAGAGTTGAGTCCCCAGGAGGTGCAGGGAAAAAGATTTGGAGCTATCAGATCCTAGCACCAAGGGCCCGATAAGTAGTCAAAATCTGAAGGAGGTGTGAGGGGTTTAATCCTCATAACAGTAGAGGGGAGAGGACTCGTCAAGTCCCGAAGGCATAAGGACCATTCATCAAGGAGATGCGTGGTGAGTGTTCAAGGTTCAAGGAAAACCCCAAAAGGTCCTTTCAAGGGGTAGTATTTCATCATTTCAGGAACCAGGGGAGGATTGGGACCAAGAATCATTACAACGATTCGAATCATGAAATTGTGAATTCCAAAATCCCAAAAAGCGAATAGTGGTCATAGGTAGATTTCAGAATTTTTGGACATGGGAGTTTGAAGGATCAATCATTCTGATAGGAGATAGCAAAATCATGAATCGTGAAAGTTGGTAGCACTTTGTCATTAAGCCTTTTAGGTGTTTGGAATCTGAGGGATTTGAAAGGCAGGAGAAACGGAGATACTTACATCTGATTTCTGAATCCATGAAAGTTGGTAGTGATTCTACAGTCTTTGACGTGCAGGAGCAGGTATTTTCGAGAGGCCAGTGAGAGAAAGGAGTCTTGACTGTGAAGTCCGAAACTCCCGAACATGAGTGTGTTTAGAATAGAGAAGAAGCGTGAGAGTTGGCGTGGAGACACAGTTTTCTCAAGATACATTACCCAGGACAAAAGGACTGTGGATTTGTTTAAGGGGTTTCTTGAGGAACCCAAAGAGCCATTGACTCAGAGAATGCATAAATGATCAGAGACAGAGAGGTGGACCCCTCTCTGAGGTAGAGTCACGCATCAGAATCGTGCTCAGTGGAGTACACTACATGGAGTACAGACAAAAGAAAAGTGAGCCGTTACTTTGTTCCTTAGACAAGGAGAGGCGATGGGAGAAATTTTGGTAACGTAAATTGATATCAAGTGGGATTTTGACTTACATGGGTAGCAGGCGACCCAGTGTGAATTTTCTTACAGACAGAAGAAATGATAATGATATACATTGAAGATTGATGCAAGGTGTGCAATAGTCAATGAACAACTAGAAGTTGCTTGGGAGGACATGGATATACTCGGGCATGAGTGATCCCATAAGTTTGCTAGGAGGTGAAGCAGAAGGTAGGGGCCAGCTTTCACAAGAGGCCCTTCAGTGTGTGGTGGAATGGGAGACCACCAGTGAGAAAACAAAATGAGAGATTGACAAAGGCCAGGCCCAGAGATAAGAGAAGAAGAATAGAGCGACTTTGCATTAATAATGCGACAGAAAATTTTAAAAACATGATGATTGTATGAATGGCCCATGAAAAGATTGAAGTGTGATCAAGTAGTTGTTGAAGACATCAAAGGTTATTTGAAAATATAGGCGGGTATCACTTTGAAAACCTGAGACCTGTGAGTTAGTTTGCATCACATGAGCCATAAGTTGGAGAAACCCTAAGTGACGAGGAAGAGGGATTAGTTTTAGATCTCATAAAAGCGCGGAAGGCCGAATGGAGCCACATAATTGGGAGGTGTGCAATGAAATGATATCATTGGAAGATATCATAGGTATGGAGGTACAGGTGGAAATTCATATTTCCAAAAGAGGGCAATGGTATGATATTAGCTTCTAGAATCGTAAACTACCAAGTGGGTAGGGAAAAAATCCCATATTACCAAGTAAGCTGAGGGAGAGAAAGTGATCTTGTCGAAAGTATCATGAACTCGGGGATGAGTTTGGGTCAACAAGGAGTGTCGATGGAGATGGGATCGATTGATATCAAAAGCGCAGTGAAGCTGAAGCCGAACTTCCCGAGTTTCAAGTGAAGTGATGGGAAGATTAGTAGAAGGGTCTGCGCATACTTCGAGGGGTAGTGGTGAAAGTTTAGATTGCTAAGTGAGCAATGAGATGGGATCACTAGATCGCATAGACTGCTAGGTGGGCAGCAAAATTATCAAATTGTCGGTGGGCGAGGGAAAGGAGATGAGGCCGAGAGTAAGGGTGGACAGTACGAGGGGTAGATGGACAACTCAGTTGGGATCCAAGGGGATTTCAACTTTGGAGAAGAGGAGCTCATGATTGGGAGATCATGATTTTTTTCGGTGAGTATGATGCAAGAGAATAAGCTCCATGTTAGTAGCGTGCTGACCGGCCGACACATCCAACATGCATTTAATGAATAAAGGGGAGAGGCACAGCCCTCTCAATTTTGAAATTAAAATTTCGAAAATAATAAATTTTGTAAAATTTACATAAAGTCGACCAACCATTCGTTCGAGGGAAGTGGTTGAGGTTACTTGTAAATGGTAGCCCTAGGCAAGCCCGAGTAGTCGGGGTGGGCATCGCACATGTAATTAAGTAGGAGGCCGTATGTGATAGCGATAGCTTCGAGGCCGGTGGATGAGGCAATGGCGAGAACTCATTTTGTAAAAAAAGGAAGAAATTAGAGTAATAGAGAGTTAGGAGGAGAGACCTTGAGCCGAGAGAGGTCTGAGAGAGAGAATGTAGACTTATTCTGATCCATCCTTTGTAAACATTTTGTATAGACATTTGAAGATTAATAGAAGATCAGTTTTTCCTGCCATGAATTGTACGTATGTGTGTTTATGCATTTGAGTGTCACATGTATATTGTAGATACATGTTATAGATAGATTTTACTATGTGTTTGTGAGTTTGTCAGTTTCTATCTAGGTTCTCTGGGTCGTTAAAGGAGTGCTATGAACGATGGAAGTTCTGTAGATAGTGCAAGGATTGTGCATCTGAACTCTGTGGAGTGAAAAAGAACATGCAAGGAGTGCACACCAGAAGAGTTGAACTCAAGGAGAAGCATCAAGGTTGTTTAACACCTTGGAAGAGGAGTTTTGCAGGGGAAGGCACAAAGAGAAGGGATAGAATCTCTGAAGGAGTTCTATGAAGCTTCGGCAGGAGGGCATTGAACAAGTGCATAGAGTCTGCCAGGAGAAATCTATTCGGGTTACGAGAAGAGGAGAAGTGTCACGGGAAAGATACTCCACGGGGTTGTTAAACACTCGAGTGGAAAGGCTACACGTGGTGTGCATCCCGAGCCAAAGAATGATGAGGAGGCATGAAGGAATTTCTTCACAATACTTCAGATCTAAATTACTCAAAATCTCAGTAGCACAAGGAGAGTGCGAGGGTGGACTTATTCTAATTCCTGAATGAGAGGAACAATGCAACTGCCTGATGATAGAAATGAAAGAGAACATGCTTTCAATTACAGCATTTGATTCGAGGGTTTGGGTGACAAGGTATTTTTGGGGTGTTGCATCACAAACTCAGGTTCACGAAATCCCAAAGTCTCACGCTCAGGTTTTACTATTTCAGAGTTCAGGTTTGGGCGACAAAGGTTTTGGAGTGTTGCATCCCACAAGCACTCGGTTCAATCAGCGAACCATAGGATGCTGGAATGTGATAGCTAAAAGCCGTTGGATTAAGGATATGTGCACATGGTTGAGTCCTTGGGAGGTTCATAGGAAAAAGGATCTGGGCCGTTATATCTAGCACCAAGGATCGATAGTCATCAGATCCGGAAGGAGTCACGAGGGTTTAATCAGTAATAGTAGAGGAAGAAGGACTACCGTCGAGTCAGAAAGCATCGGGGACAGTTCTGAGGAGACATGTGGTGAGTGGTCAAGGTTTAGGGAAAACCCCAAAAGGTTCTCTAAAGGGGTAGTGACCCCGGCATTTTGGGGTCCGAGAGGTTGAAGGACCAAGAAGGCGTATAAGCGGAATCTGAATTCACAAATTCAATCCTGAAAAGTCGACCATGGTCATGAGTAGATTTCGGCATTTCCGGGACTTAGGAGTTTGAAGGATCAAAAATCCCATTACAGCAATTCATGAAATCTAAATGTGAAAGACGGTAGCACTTTGTCGTTAAGCCTTTTTGGTGTTTGGATCACCGAGAAGATTTGAAAGAGCGAGAAAGGGAATACTTGCATCGCGATTTCCAATTGTGAAAGCCGGTAGTGCCGACGCCAAAACCTTTTAATTAGTGGGTGCTTCGAGGAGCGGGAATTGAGCAGTCAGGCTTCAAAGTCCCAAAACCGAAGCACGTGAAAGGTGTGTTGAACATAGAAGAACATTGAAAGGGATTGGTAGCCGGGCATAGTTTTTCAAGACCTACGCGGTACAAAAGGGACACAATGGATTTGTTCAGGGGTTTCAATAGGAGCCAAAGGAGCGACATTTCGGAGAATTTGGAGCGATCTAGAGACCGAGGTCCGATGGACCCTGGCGAGGTGAGAGATTACGCATCACATGGTAATGAATTAGAAACCACCAATTGTCGGTTAGACCATATGGTAATGGTGTCAGTAGGTTTCCTTTGGAAATATTAAAGTGTTTTGAAGTTCAAACATCCCATAGTCTCGGACCTCTGAAGCCCCGAAGCACAAAAGTCTTGGATCCCTTTTTAGTGTAGTGAAGGGTTTCAGGGTTTTGGTCATATGGAACATTGGCAAGCCCTCGAGGGATACACTACTAAATCTTACCCAATATTTGGTTAAGCCTATGGACTCGAACCTATGGTCCCTTGGAAGAATGATTTAAAGGAATCTCCTGTCTAGAACTCAAATTATATAATAGGAAAATGGATTTTGAGCAGTGAACAAGTTTAGGATAGTCATGTAGAGTCTTTCCCGACTCTATATTCATGAATTTTATCCCTGGACAATCCCTTTGAGGATATTCCAACTAGCACAGAGGTCAAGGTATTATGCCCCAAATTCATTAATACTCATTTCTAATAGTTCTCCTTCACTAAAAAAAATTAAAAACCTAACATGAATTTTGTAATTCAGATTCTACTCCAAAACTTAGGGCCACCAGGCCCTCAAAGGGGTTATTATTTTACCATTCAACAAGTCCAAAATTATTTTGTCTTCTTGTTCAAGAAAACTTATATTATAAAAAAAATGCATCTGATATGAACTTCGAGTCACCTTATAGAACTTGGAAAATGGTTGGAAACTATTGAAGGGTTCCTTTTCCACCCGATATGGGCATGGTCAGTCTTAGAATATTCCTCTGTAGCCTCCCCTACACAGATCATGATGCCATGAGAGAGATTCATCTTTTTTTTCTTAGCAAGGGACAAGGTTACTCTCATTTTCCCACGGGAAACTGGTAGTCTAGTTTTCTATCCACCAAGCAATGGGGAGCATGTTGTGATCACTCACTCAATCACTGCAACTACATTTATCATATTAATTAGAAAACACTGTATAGTCTCTCATGTAACAAGAACAACTTATTTTCCCGTTCTTCTTCAGAACCGGGGAGCCTTGTGTGCTCTCCTCTTTCTTTGAATGGTCCTCAGACCCATTAGTGTAGCCATCTTCTTATGCCTCACTTGCAGCGCCCATGATTTTCCTTCCTTTTCTTTCCTTATCATGCAATATTTTGTGGGTTACATCAGGAACTCTTTCATATGGTACTCTTCCCATATCCTCATTAAATCTTAATGAATACTTCCTAACTACCAATCTGATTGGTAATTAAATTTTTCGGGCTAGAAGATTGTTCTGGGTATGAGAAATTTATATCAGGTGAAATTACCCTCTAGCGGTCATCTCATGATTTTCCTTCCTTTTCTTTCCTTATCATGCAATATTTTGTGGGTTACATCAGGAACTCTTTCATATGGTACTCTTCCCATATCCTCATTAAATCTTAATGAATACTTCCTAACTACCAATCTGCTTGGTAATTAAATTTTTCGGGCTAGAAGATTGTTCTGGGTCTAAGAAATTTATATCCAGTAGAGTACCATCCTAGCAGGGGTCATCTCAACCATTATTGGTTCCCCTTACCATCCCCTCTCATGCATCATGATATATATTGGAAACAATCTTTTAGTAGGCATGCCACAATTTCCTTTTATTAATTAACAAAATATATACATTACCTTCTAGAGAAAGGTACATTATTTGTCCAACATTCACATGAAAGAGATGTCTATAGTCGTTTTCATAATAATAATATTTACAATCTGGGGAAAACAAGGGTGTTACAACCTTGATATTATCCTATCGTGTTGTTGGAATATTTTTTTCTTGGAAAGTTTGAAATGACTCTTAAGTGAGAATTGGTATCAA
>SNQJ01S0208421.1:0-16175 GCA_010110895.2 Picea sitchensis | reverse complement strand
ACTTTACCTAACGGTATATTAGGACCAAGTAGATCTTAACTAACTCTAAGTGTGTCTAAATATCCCAACATCCCCCTAAGAACAACAACTTGGGATAGGATTGAAGGATTTTACAATAATGACACAATAGAGAAGGAAGGATGCATTAGAGCCTATCCCCTTTAATGAAAACTTCAAGAACTCTTAATATAGATTGAAGTTTGGAAACTTCGCTTCTATAAGACACTTTATGAAAATGTTCATAACTTGATTCTCTTAGAGTAAACGAGTAATTTCACTAATTTGATCATGAATGAGCTTACTGATGAAGTGCATGTGTATCTCAATGTTTTTTCTACACTAATGTTGAACTGGTCTGTGAGATTAATGTCACTTTACTGTCACACCAAAGTCTCATTTCGATAGCCGGTGGCCGGAATCCAAACTCGAAGGATCTCGTCAGTATTTCCGACTCTGGTATCATTTACTCATGTTTGGTAATTGGCCGACTGAAGAGAGTGCAATAGCCTATTGTTTCTATATTCAAGTGACATGGTCCTTGGAACCATTGTTGAAGTGTAACCTACAGTAGATCTTATATTTATCATCGGGTCACTGTTTCAATCTGAATCAAGCAAGAAACTAAATCCAATAAAGGAGTCCCCCTGAGTTGTTATGTATCCCAAACTGAAAAGTATCACGAACATAGCGAAGTATCCTAGATGTTTTCCCAATGTCTTCATATGGGTAGTTTTATATCGGGCAACAAGACCAATAGCAAAGGAAATATTAGAACGGGTACCTAGTCAAGTATAAGAGGCTACCAAATCCAACCGATGATACAGGTGGCATCAACTCGTGAGAAGTACAATTGGAAGAAAGCTTGACTCCAGACCGGAAGGGAAAAGGGGCTGGTTTTCATAATCGTTCATGTGAAAGCGACGAAGAAGTCACAAGCATACTTAGGACTGGGAAAGAAAATTCCTTCATTAGTTTGAAAACTTGGAGGTTATTGAAATAGTGCAAAAAGCCTGTCCATTATTTCCAAATTTCTTCTTAAGGCTGGTTTGTACATGGTTTTATGCTCTTGAGTCACCACCGGTAAGGATAAGGTCATCAACATAAAGGACAAGATGATGAGATGGTTTCCCATTTTCTTGGTATATACATTGGGATTAGAATGACATCTAGAGAATCCAGCTGGCAATAAGAGCTATCCATTTTGGTGCCACTAAGCTCCTGGAGCTCTGTTTTGAGACCATAAAGAGATTTCTTTGATATGACAAACAAGGCTAGAGAGTCATCTCTGGACATAACCAGGAGGTTGTTCCATGTAGATTTATTCTTTCAAATCACCATGCAAAAGGGAATATTTAACATCCATTTGATGGACCTCCCATTTATGTGAGGCGACAAGGGAAAGAATGGCATGGATGGAATTCATTTTGTATACAAGGGAAAAGGTTTCATTTATAGTCAATGCCTTCAAATTTGGAAAATCCTTTTAAAAACTAATTCGAGAGCCTTGTGTCTTCAATACTTCCATATGATGTATACTTAGTTCAAGATACCCATTTGCATCTAACAAGTTTCTTCCTTTCTTTGGAAGAGGTACAAGATCCCAAGCACGCTTCCATTAAAGAACAATACCACCATTGCTGTATCCCAATCTTGATGACCGAAGCTTCTGCAAATGTCTTTTGATCATGAGTTTCTGAAACTTGAGCCAAGAGAAGAGGCTCACTGGAACAATGAACGTGTTCGACGCTGATCCGGCGATCACCGAAAATATCATTAGATGCTTCTCATGTTGAATAGACCCATCTAGGAAGCGTGGAACTGGTGCTTGTTTAGGTTCAAAGGACTCATCTGAGGAATGTCAGTAGGAAGTGGATTTCATCCTCATTAACATCAAGAAGAAACCGTAATAGGAATGTAAGAAGGTAACTGTCAAGATGGTGGCTCGCAGGTCATAGTGCACAACCGCCAAATTAGGTTAGCAGGCCAAGAGATTTCTACTGTACCTAACATCTCTTCGTAAGAATAATTTCATTATAATGTGGTTAAAGAAGTCTATAACCTTTGACATCTTAATAATAACCAACAAATGCGACTTCTCGCTTAGGCTGCAATGCTTTTCCTTTTCTCATCAGGAATGTGGAGCCTGCATGCTATACTGCCAAATATAAGGAAGTGACTTACATCTGGTTTAATTTTAGTCCAAGATTCTTTTGGTGTTATATTTTTAAGAGCCTTTGTGGAGCATTGACTATAATTTGCATTTGGATTGCTTTGCCCAATAATCGTAGGACTTAATCCTTTAGATTAATAAGGCTAATTAGCCATTTCTTTTAATGTATGGTTCTTTCTCCTAATAGCAACACATTTTGTTGTGGTGTATATAGAAAAAATGTGTTGCATTTGGATTCCCCGTATACAATAAATTTGTAAATTATTGTTCACATATTCTCCTCCCATTATCTGTTCTTAACCTTGAATTTTGATGTCTAGATTGTTTCTCTATAAGGGGCTTTGTAGGCCAAAACTTGTCAAAAGCTTCACTCCTGAGTTTTAAGAAAGTGAACCTAAGTATGTCCTGAAAAGTCATCAATGAAAGTTAAGAAATACTTGCACCTGTAAAGAAGGAGAAGAAAGTGGACCCGCCACAAATCACTGTGAAACAAGCTGCAAGAGACCTGAGGGCGTGCTAAGAGGCACGTTTTTCAAAGCTGTCCCCTGGCTAGATGTTTGCCGAACACAACCGCACAAACACCACATCTCCCATGCTGAAACAAGAGGAAGACCTCAACTGCTGATGGCATAGTTGTTGCAATGAGTGATATGTTAGATGACCAAACCGTTTCATGTGCTAAATTTTGTTCAATTCATCGCTATGAGTAACAAAAACCGATGAAAAGCCGATGACCCAAAGTTAGTCAAACTTGTACAACCCGGTAATATCATCGCAATTCTAGTTGCAAGAACATGCTTGTATATTTTAGATCCTTCCGATTGCCAACTTGGTGAGGAAAACTCGATGGTTTTCATCACCCTAAATGAGTGATTTGATATACCCATAGAAGGTTACAAGAAAGATTTTAAACACATAATACATCATTGAACACTTTTCACCCTAATTGTTCCGCATCCCACAAATACTAAGAGATCTATCAATACCAACAAATATTCGTGTTACATCTATTTAGAGCTAGAAAAATATATTATCCTTTAGCCATAAGGATAAGATTCTCTTGAAATCAATAAGCCACTCACCGGGTTGTTATGTAGTAGAAGGTATTGAAGGATAAACCGTAAGAAGAAAGTGCATGTCCACAGAAGAAGAAGAAGAACAAAATTGATGTTGTTCTTCTTCATCACAGCTTCTACATACCATCTTCTCAAAACATTTGGACTCATCACACCATCTCTTTATTGCCAAAGGTAAAATGTCCTGCTAGTATTCTTACTTTTACATTTTGATCCTTTGTCACCATTAGGAGTTGAATCTATATGAGTGGGTTTGGGACCCCTAGTCGTTTGTTGTTGTAGCGAGGATATTGTTTTTTTGGGATACTTGGGTTTATCTTCTGCTAGGCAACTAAGGCTTTATATTTGAGGTACCTGCAGTGTTATCTACCCAAGTTGTACAAGATTATCTTCCCTCTAATCAAGGGAAGTAAAAAGGACTCAAGAGTGGGTTTTACATAAGATTTCCTGGCTACCTCTTTCTTTATGGTATAGAAGGTAGATAAAAACATAGAATATGTACTACCTAGCTTAGAAATAATAGATATGCAACGCTCTTCCTCCATTTCATCTTACATTCTTCACATAAAGTTCAGAGAGTTTTAAACTTAGATAGATAGCCCCCAAGGCAAGAAAAAAATCAAATTTGGAACTGTCGTATTTGATTTCTAACCTGTGCTCACACATTGAGTTTAATAAACACAGATTCAATCTTGTCACAAGCTACTTCGGGGTCACTTCTACCCTGAAGGTGGTGTTCGATCAAGAGAGATGGACATTCCAATTAGTCCACGCGGTTTCGCTATTCCTATTATCATCCCATTTGGATTTCTTATCATCATCGCTGGGGGCTATTTTCCCATGGTAATCTGGTACATGCCTTTATTTCTTAATAAACTTCCAAGTGGGACCTCCATTGAAGCGAAGTTAAGCGCTGGTAAGCATGATAGTACTTTGTAGAATCCATATTAAATATGTAGATAATGCATATTTAAAAACTGAAACTAATTATCTGGATGGAAAATCTCGAAAAGTTAAAGGGTTTTAAAAACGGCATTGAAAACGGACTTCCGATGTAGAGTTAAGGCCCTTTAAAAGGCATAAACGAAAACCAAATAAATCTCACGGGATAGTGTAAGTTACTTTATGAAGTGACCCACTTTTTATAAAGAGAAGTGGGATCACTTTACAATGAGGTTACCTCATAACAGAAAAGCTGCATGCAAAATAACTCTAAAATAAAATATAAAGCTTTACTGAGGATTCACTTTTATACTAGCTAGGAAATCACTTTTACAATTTATAGCATGAACTTTTTTCAAAAGGTAACAAAAGAGACTTGAACTCAAGACTCTCCGCATTGGCAAGTTTTTAACCAAATGGTCTAGCAAAAACATATTGTAATGTTCAAAAGGTATTTGTTGTTGTTGTTGTTGAAGACGGCCTTTGGAGAACATGCTCCAAAAACTCTTTTCACACAAGAAAAATTTCGCTTCTCAATGACAACAAGGTTAGATCTCGTTAGTTTACTCGGAAGATGCACCTTTTCCATCTGTTTCTGATTTGCTGAGATTGCAGCCAAGGTGTAGGGAAAAGAGCATATGTAGATTCAAAAGAGTAGCAATTCGGAAATAAAAAATACAAACCGAAAATAAAAATCAAACTTTGCAAAATTTAAAAATGCGTATTCAGACTTCATACCTCCGGATCTGACTAAAATGGCCGTATATTGGGAAAACAAAACCTTCGAAAGTGAAACAAAAGTGTTCTAAATTAAACGAAAGTGCTCCGCACGGAACAGTCCCCACCAAAATGTGTAATGAAAATGCAAAGAAAGTGGAGATGAGACAATTTGTCTTTACGATCTCGATCTACAATAGGAGCTGAAGTCTTCAAATAGGCTCTGATACCATGTTCGGACAACAACACAGACCTTAACAGAGGATGAACACCTTCAAGAATCCACTCACATAAATAGATCAAAGATCAACACACCGATGTTTTCTATGTGGTAAACCCTACGGGGAAACATCCATGGCCCCGGAAATAACGCAACCACTTGGGAGCAGTTTATTAATGCAAAAGAAAGATTACAGAGATTTCCATAAGAGAGTTTCTCACAATCGATCATCATCGGGGACCCTCCATGCTCTTTTAAATAGATATCATGGACCAATCGAGTGTTAATCCACAGATCAATGGCCGTTAAGATCGAGGGAGAGTATGAACTGTCGGATCACTCTATGTCGGAACATATCGGACCATCGGATTCCTAACTACAAATGCATACTAATGTGCATACTCAAAGAAACACACTTTTACCCAACGACATATTAATTACCAAGTAGATCTTAACTAACTCCTGCGTCTAAATATCCCAACACACATGGCATCAGCGTCCGTACCAGGCTGGCGTAAAACTTCTGCCCCTCCGAGCTAGTACCATATCCACCACCATCACCTTTGAGACTATGATGGCTCACCATCCTCCTCCAAGGGGATCTTCCAGAATGTCCCCATCGAACTCTGGGGAAAACCATCCTCATCGACATTGAATTTATCGATGCCCCGGCCACCTGGGCTTATATTGTTTGAACGTAGCCAGCATGTATGATGAAGGTAAGATTCTTCGCGGTTTCAACAAATGATGTTCCCCACAACCGGAAAAATCACGCTGATCGACTAGATTATACACATGATCCTAACCACTCCACCAATGTCGATAACGTTCTGCTTCTTGTCCACACTAGCTCATATACTTATTCGCTCATTGACATGGGCCCCAAAAATTTTAAAGACCCATCCTTGCTACGGACATACCATGGAGAAACAATCTCTCTTTATACATCCCTATGCACAAGTGTGTTTCATATATTTGAATGGAATTGAAACTGAAGATACCATTCCTCCCACCTATTCTCTCTCCCCCCTCGCCGATTGTTCCACCCCATTTGAAGAACTATTACTCCCACACCTTGAGAACCCTCAAGGTAACTACCGAGTTAAGCCCTAATATTGGCTCATTAAATTCCCTAATTGGGGCGTATTATATTAGTAATATTATTTGTATTTATGTCAGCTTTTAGGCCATTAGTTTTAATTATACCTCTAGTCTCCTATATATACTAAGGACATTTTCATTTTGAATCATCTTGTAATTCTGAAACATTTTAAGTGGGTAAAAGGAGGTTTCCTTGGAAGGGGCTCATTATCTCAAATTATCTCTTTTCAAGGCATTGAGTACTTTGAGGTTTTTCTATGCTATAATATTGATATTTGGTTCTTAACATGGTATAAGAGCTCAAGGTCTTGGGTTTCACTACATCCGAGACACTCGAATTTTCGCCATATAAAGATTTTCTACAATGCTTAAGAAGGAACGACTTGGAGGATACATTTAGTAGATAGATCAAGGTACAAGGTTCAAAATTCATCCTCTAGAGGCCTTATAATCTCGGAGATACAACCTGTACAAGATAGGGTTCTGAATCATCCTCGAACTGAGTCATTGCAGAATTTTCACAATTTTTTTATGTAATGTTTCAGACCCTAAACTCTAGAGTATATTTACGGTACCAGTGGCAGAGTACGAAACGTGTTTAGCTGCCTTTGGTCATCTATAAATTTGTAGATACACCCCAAGCATGATATCTGGATCAGGTCCTATTGATTATTCTCAAGAAGGTGTTCCAGGAAACAATCATAACTTCTTCCATTTCAGTATGCACTGAGTGGACTAGTTTCATTAGATTTTGAATAGTCTTGGCATTCTGGTGTGAGTTCTTGTGAACACCTATATCACTCATTTTGTGCAAGTACCTATGCTAGACCTGAAAGGCCAAAATCGGCAAGTTGTGGTGAAGTTACTGTAACGTCCACTTGGCACATCCACCTTTGATCATACCTCGGTGGCATTGTAGAGAAGAAATATCGTATAACTACATAAAAATAAAGTCATACCCGTATGGGTCGAAAAACGTGGAGATACAACGAAAGAAATATTGTCTAGCAGAACCACCTCAAAATCAAGGTTCAAGTGATACTCTCCAACATGCCACCAAAAAACTTCTACACCAAATAAGTCTCCAAAATCCTACTTGGACTCTCGATGAAGGAATAAATGCGTAGGGACATAAAATGTCCAAAAATAATATGGATTCAATAGAAGCTAGTTGACACTGGCAGATGGATGGTTTAAAAGGGGAGATCATGGAAGTATTGAAAAATTTGCAACAGAGAAGACAATTTAAAGTGAAATGCATCCCAAGGAACGGCGATGAGGACACAAGGAAGGTGAACTAAGAATGGAGAAACTCCAACTTTATTTAGCATCAAATCCATGTTCTGTAGATTGATATGAGGAAGTTTGATGAAAAGGACCCACCACATGGATACTTTAGATGGAGTACCTCTTTTGATTCCATAATAAAGCACATACACAAAAGGTAATGAATTGCTTTATATTTGTGAACCTAATCAATTTGGTATGGTATCGATGGATTTGTTATCGCAAATCACTGTCACTTGGACAATTTTTCATGGAATAAATGATATAACACTATGAGGATAATAAGGAGAAATCCCTTCTTAGCCAATTGATAAATCTCAAGCAAAGTGGTTCAGCATCGAGCACATTGATAACTTCCAAAGATTGAATATAAAGGTAACCGATATATTCTTAGATGAGAATTCTTACTGATGTATTCATAGGAACTTTAAAATGTAACATTCAACATGAGGTTCGTCTCTTTGTAGGAACTCCAAATCATTGGAGGTCGCATTTAAGGTGGAAAGAAATGTTGAAAGTATGAATATGGCTACTTAGAAGGATTAATCCTAACATCTATAGAGACACCAATGCTCCTTCTTCTAAAACACTCAACCTAAAAGGTTGACACCCCAAAATTGGAGGAAGAAAAGAAAAAGGCTTTATTCTTTAATTGTGACAGCAAGTACAGTAAGGGGACATAAGTGTGATGAGAAGAAATTATATTCTACATAGATTGTGAAGAGGAATAAGAAGAAGAAGAAGGAAGAAGAACCATCTCTAAGATGAAAACGTAGAAGAAATTTCATATGAAGAGCTGAATCCCATGATATCATGTAATGCATTGGCTGGAATTAGCACCCTCAAACCCTCAAGATCAAAGGATACATAAAAAATAAAAGGTAATAGTCCCAATTGATTCTCGGTGTACTTAATAATTTATTCACTATAAATTATCCAAAGATCCCAATTGGTTTTGTATATCTAGTGCCAGAGTTTCAAGTAATGATTGCATATGAGTGTTCATCAATTGCTCAGGAAAATGCAGTCAGATCAATATTACTATGGGGAATATAAATGAATAGTCCAATGATTGCTATAACTCCATGGGTGGTCGTGATGTTGTACTAGGAATCCAATGGTTACAAATCATTAGGAACAATGGCTTTAATTTCAAGAACTTTCATGAAATTCTCATTGAAGGAAATAAATTGAGTTAAGAGGTATCACAGGAGAAACCCGGTAAGGTGATAAGCCTAACGACATGACAAAATTATTGGTAAGCACTAATTTCACAATTGCTCTCACTAGATGTTCAAACATCTAAGCTTTCATCTATTCCCCCAGATCTCCAAAGGATCATTGATAAGCATTCCAGTATTTTAAGATATTCCCAAAGGTCTTCCAGACCCACCTCTGAAATCATGATCACAGAAATTCACCCAATTTTGGGAGGTTCCTCCTAACATTAGGGCCATACATACCCTTACCTTTAAGATAAAATTGAGCTGCATGGTTGAAGAAATGTTAGAGGTCGGCATTATTAGGATCTAGCCAAATTCTCTACTCTGCACCAGTGGTAATGGTGATTCGAATAAATATGCCCATGGTGTATGTGTCCAGATTTATAGATAGCTCAACAAGATCACTACAGTCATGTTTCCCATTCCCGCCACATGAATGTTACTTTAGAACCATGGAGCAATCTATTTCACGTGACAATTGATCTCTTCCTTCAAAATCCGATCAGTATGAAGGAAGAAGATATCCCAAAACAACATCTGAACTCATAGGCCACAGGAATTTTTTGGTCGCCCTATCTTACAAATGCACCTTCCATTACTTCAAAGGTTGATGAATTCCATTTTCAAGCCCCTTCTTCAAAAATTTCCAGGGTTAGTATTTTGGCGATATACTCAATCTATAGAAAGTCTTAGAGGATCATAAAGTACATGTTGACAAGCAAAGTTAAGCAACTAATAAAGGATAACAAATATATGCCAAACCATCCAAATGTTTCGGAGTAAAGGACGTAGAGTATTCAGGTCATATTGTATCTCATTAAAGTGTCAAGGTAGACCCTAACATTATACATGATGGATCAATAGCTAATTCCAAAAACATTAAATAATCTTAGGGGATTTTTTGGTTTTAATGTTACTACCGCAAGTTTTTTCGAACTATGGAAGAATAGAAACACTTTTAATGACACTAACTAAGAAGGATGCATTTTCATGGACTCCAGAGTAAGTAAATTGTAAAGCTTTGAACAACTTAAAGAGGTGATGTGTAAAGCCTCTGTCTTGACCACCTGTACTCAAAACCTTTAATGTGGAAATGTGATGCCTCGGGAAATGGAATTGGTGCTGTCCTAATGCAAGAAGAAGCGCCCTGGCTTTTGAAAGTCGACCACCCAAAGGAAAGCATCTCTGTTAAGCCAAACCCATTACTTATGAGAAAGAAAAATGATGGCAATACTACATGCATTGAAGAATGATGTCCCACCTAATAGGTAGGCACTTCAAGGTCAGATTCGCATAGTCTTAAATACTCTTTGGAACAAAGACTATCTCTCAGAAGAACAACAAAAATGGGTAACCAATATATTGAATTATGATTTTGAAATCCTCTAAAAAGGGGAAGAAAAATACAGTGGGTGATTTTACCCTCAAAAAGAAATGATGAATATGTTGAGGTTTTTCTTTGTGATATCTCGATCATCTAACCTGATTTGATAATAGAAGCGATGGATAAATGGAAGAATGACAAAAAGTGGACTCTCATCCAAAGGTTGCAGGATTCCAAAGTGCATCAGATACATTTACATACGGGAAAAATGATTCACTATGGTACAAAGAACACTTATATTTACATGTAAGAATTCCCAACTTAAACAAAAGGTACCATTGGAATTGTACACCTCTAGTAGGAGGGCACCTCCAGATTTTGAAAACCTACCATAGAGTCAAAGGAAGGATTTTTTGGGATGGCCTAAACTGATGTTCAAAGGCCGTGCATAATGTTTGGTTTTGCCAACAAAATAAGGTGGGAAACAATTAAGACCCGAGGTCTTTACAACCATTATCCATCCCAAGTCACAAGTTGGGAGGGAGGCTCTCATGATTTCACTGTGGTTACCAAAGTCTAAAGGAAAGGTCACCTTGGTGATTGTTGATAGACTAAATCCAAGTACGCACATTTTGTGCACTCTCTAATCCCTCCAAAGCTAGTGTGCCACATAAGCACCGATTCATGGAGATAGTTCTAAAAGCGTGCATGGCAACTCCAAAGATTATTGTAAGTGACAGAGATCCCATCTTCACTGGACATTTTGACATAATTATTTTGTTTGGGTAATTTCCAGCTGGTTTTAGGTCATCCTATCATCCCCAATCTGATGGATAAACTGAGATAGTGGAAAAATTCCTGGAAGGCTACCTTTGTTTCTTTGTCTCATAAACAAACACAATAGGTCATTAAGGAGCTACTCCCTTGGAAGAATGGTGGTATAACACTCTTCATCGCAACAAAAATGACAATTCATTTATGGCACTTTTTATGGATAATTCACCCTCCCTTCCATCACTTCTTCTAAAAGAAAACCTATGGTTCAAGTAACAAAGATCAAAGCATCAAGAATCAACAACAAGCATTCCAAATATTAAAGGACAACCCCGACCATGGCACAAAATTGCATGAAACAACAAACACATCAACATCATAGTGAAAGAAGCTTTGAAGTAAGGGATTGGGTATTTTAAAGACTACAACCATACAAAACAGATGTCCCCCAAGCAGGCCAAGAAGGATACAAATCTTGTCACCAAAGTACTATGGACCTTATAAGGTAAGCTAAAAGATTGGTACTATGGCATAAAAATCGGAGCTGCCTCGTGATTCTCATGAGTACACCCAAGCTCTTACATGTTTCCATGCTTTGAAAGAAGGTTATAGGCTTACAGGATCCCAGAAGTTCAAACTATATTTCCAGAACTTGACAAGGAAGGTAAAAATCTCAGTATTGAGCCCCAAGCCATCAATCGACACAAGAATTGCTAGCTGAGGAATAGATCCATTCTTTCAGGGTATCTCATTAAATGGAGGAACCATCGGCTGAAGATTCCAATTTGGGAAGATGAGTCTTTATACATAAGCATCCAGATTTTACCCAAAGCATTGCAAACAACACTTGTCTCTAGGGGAGGGGCACAAGGTCTTAATATTGGCTCATTACCCTAATTGGGGCATATTGTACCAATAATTTTATTTTACTTATGTTGGCTTTAGGCCATTATTGTAATTATAATCTCCCAGTCTCCCATATACCAAGGATACATTTTCATTTTGAATCATCTTGAATTATACATTTTATGGGTGGTAAATATATGCCCTCGAAGAGGCTTATTATCTGAAATTATCTCCTTTCAAGGCAAGTAATTTCTAAGGCTTTTCTATGCTATATTGATTTTGGTTCTTAACACACTTATCCCTGATTCCCAGGGGAAACCGGCCTGGGAGACAATCCCTCAAGCCATTACTCAAATTGCCTCTTCTACCCCCCACCTAGAGTTCACACATTTTAGGTAGCCGTGACGTGCTTACCCTTTCTAACATGGTGCTTGCCATCCTTGTATGGTATCTTCACCCACCCGTGATGGTCCCTCAACCACCCCTCCCACCTTAGGAACTCACATGCATCTCCAGATAGGTTCCACCACACCAGTTTTCCTCACCCCCAACTGCTAGGACCACTACCACCAAGTTAGCAGACGAAAGAAGAAAGATCCTAATAACTCCATTCTCCTCCTCCTTGAGTTCAACCTCCTTACACACTATGAAAAAGAGAGGGACACCCAACTAATAGATGTCCTACTCTTCCGAAAGTAATATCCCTAAGGCTGAACCTAAATTGAAAATGTAAATACAAATGTAAATAAGCTGGTGATTTGATTTGATATCATTTTTGTATGGACATTACTTCATGGTGATATGCACATGTGCTGCTACAGTAAAATGAGGAAGTGTGCACATCTAGGGTTATTGCACGCAACATATTGCGCGCTATGGATGTAGAGGCCAGGGAGTCTTGTGTATCTAATATGTTTTATAGGTTTTCAGGAGCCAATAATATAAGCTTAGATGCTTTAGTTGCTTTTGATTACATAGGGCTGGTATAGCCTAGATGCTAAAGGACAATGTACCTACTTTGTACACATCTCATATTTAATATAAGATGTATTATCATGCAATAACACACGTATCAACCACTTATAAAAGTAGATGGGAGACTAAACTCCAATCGATTAGGGAAAGGGAGGCCTGCATGAAGGAAAAGGGATGAGCTAGGGAGCTTTAAGACAAAAGGAATATTATATTAATATCATTTCAGACCGGCAAAGTATGTGTAATTATTTTATCCTAAGTTCTAAATTTGGGGGCAAGTGGACCAAAGTAGCTTCCGGTATGACAAGTGTCAAGTTGGGGCATGCATACATATTGTTGGAATTAGTTAATTTCGGGGGACTCTCCATCATTAAGACCATCATATTTCCCCTGATTCATCCATCAGATATGCTACCAATCATCTAGAGGATTGACAACCATTGATTACCACTTTTATCTCGACTTTACATGAACCTGTATCCAGAGCCTTATGTTGGGTAACCGTTAGCTTGGGAGCAGTTGGATTGAAGAAGTGGGTTATTATCAGACGGATATTTAAGAGGTGGGTTGTCAGTTCGTAGAAATCTCCTTCCTCGGGTGAGAGAATTGTTGGGATTGATTTCCTAAGGTGTTGAACTAGAACTGCAGGGCTATGAGACTTCCCATCCGCCCATTGGTCGGGCCCTTAGAAAGGGAAGTGGGCAACCAAGGGACTGTTGAGCAGAGAAGGGGTACACTTCTTTGGGTGACATGCATGTGGGGAAAATGAGGGACCTTAGGGCTACTAGTTGAGTACCCACTACATTGTAAAATTCGACGCTTTATTTTGGCGCTTGGCGGAAAAATTCATTGTCCATTAGTCGCAAAATAGAGGAAATGAGCAAAAAAATTCATAAGCTGCCCGATAACGTCGCTCTTTGCCACGCTAACGCCGAGTCTTGCCACATTTCCAGACCGGGAACGCCTCTCTGCCACGGCTTCGCTTGTGAATATGTATAAACAGAATCGCCACGCTAACGCTTGCCTGCCACGCACGCCGCCTGCCACGTTTTCCACTAGAACGCCTTGCCACGTTTTCCACTGAACACTTCTGCCACCGCCAGGAAGATGTATGGGTCGCGAATTGCCACGCCTAACGCCTCTCTACACGTTAATCGGCCGCCTTTGCCACGTTTTCCACCGAACGCCGCTTCGCGTTTTTCCACCGGAACGCCGCTTCTTGCCACGTTTGTGAAGATGTGCGTCGCAATTGCCACGTTAACGTCGTTCTTTCCACATTAACGGCCGCCTGCCACGCTTCCACCGGAATGCCTTGCCACGTTTGTGAAGATGTGGGCGTCACAATTGGCACGCGCATGCCGGTTCTGCCATCACGTTAACGTCGCTCTTTCCCACGTTTTGAAAATGTATGTCACAGTTGCGTTTATAAAACTAGGTTTTTTCCTCCAACGGTCACCTTAGTATGTTCACTTCAAGTCAAAAATAATTAACGTCACTTAGAATTTTTACGCCGGAATTAAGGACGTGCTAAGCAAAATCTATAAATATGTTGCATTTGACAGATGTTGCAAATAAGTTTGCTATAATAACAACGCTTCTTGCAATTTCTTTGAAGAAGAAGTAACAGTAAACTCGGAGTGCCAACAAGGTAAAGATGGCTGCCCAGCAGATATTTTAACAAAGGGAAATTCCTTCACATGGATATCAATACATTTGTGATGGAAGTAATGTGCCATTATTCAATTGAAGATCAACATCGCACACCATGTCTTGAGAAAAGGTAGGGTTTGAAATGAAAAGCATAAGGTATATGGTTGCAACATATACCTTATGTTGCAGCCATTATCTCTACCTGATACTTCTTCCGATGACCATTTTTTTTTCTAGACAAAGGGAAGATTCCATTCCCATTGGGCACTCTTTATCATTAGCAATATCTTCCACCCTTAAAATAGACATGGATTAGGGATTAGGGTTGAAGTGTTTAAGGGTCGATGGCTGGCAAGGTGTTAGGGTTCTTGGGGATTTTGTGTTAAGAGATTAGTGATTAACTAAGGTTGAGGGATTAAGGGTTTGTCTTGCCAGGTTTATGGTTTGCGTAATCTACACTTAAATAAATAAAACACAAAAAGAGATGTAATGTGAATGTGAATGTTGGCATAGTCCCAAGGATCATGGTAGCAAACGTTGTAAAATATATGTGGCAATATAATATAACATAATATTATATTGTAACTGACTGATCAATATAAAATATATTATATTACAACTTCCAACACCCCCTCAATTACAACTTGACCTCCTTCATGTTTCATCACCATTTATATGAAGTCATACTTATTATTAGTTCTAGGTATATAATCAACGCCTTAATTTTTAGAAGAGTTCAAACTACTAGAATAAAAACAATGCTCTCATCTTTCCTTATTTTATGAAAAGCAAGTCTCTTCGGAAAGAGGTCTCCTTCTCATTAGTGGATAGGAACCTTCTACTCGCCTTGATTTCTAATCTTGTTCATCCACGGTCCCTTTCATGCATTTCTTCTTTTTTCTCCTTTCCTGTCTACTTCTTGTTTTTGGCAGCTTTTTCTTATCACTTCCTTTAATTTGAATCCTATCAATGAAGGTTGACTACTAGAAAGGGCTGATTCACCCAAGAGAGCTTAAATTTTGGTGATGACTATGGCTGCACTTCTTTGGCTTTCTCTCAAAATTTGGTGGTTCCTTTCTAGCCAAAGGTTCCACGAGATAAACTTTGGGAGCATTCCCAACAATAAGAAAGCTTGGGTTCTCCCCTCGACAACGAAAGGGTAAAAGGAGTCACAGTGGAGAAGGAGGCTTATTATATCTGAAGGAAAATTGAGTGCAAATTGGGGACTTGTTGCCATCATCCAAACTTCTTTTCAAAATCCGTAGTTTAAGAGAAGATGGTATGTGATTTCTTCCGCATGTAGGCAAAGGGGACATCTGAAAGGTCCTTCACATCCACGTCTTCTGAGGTTCTGCCTTGTTTGGATGCTCTTGTGTGCCAAGGTCCAAATGAAGAGGTCAATTTTTGGGAGAGAGTTGGGTTGCTAGATTGCTTTCCAGAGTGTCGGGTTAGGCATTGCAGTGGGGACGTTTTTGAAGAGTTGGTAGCCTTCTGTAGTGGTGTAGGCCCGTGCGTTCCTTCCCCATTCTCTTTCATCTTTGCCTTTCTTTAGGGGGCCTTCCTTGAAGATATCTCTTTGAGGGCACCCAAAGGGATGCCTAGAGAAGTTGGAATGCTGAACTCCCCACCCTGCCGTGGATTGGAAGTGTCCGCTCCTCCCAATTAGTGTGCCCTCCATCCCTAGAGCTCTTGTTATTAGCAGCATTTCATTTGGAGTGATATTCCAACCGTAGATGTTACTCTGTCTGGCTTTATTTTACTTCCGAGGTTGTTGCATAAGCATCCACCTCTTCCTTAAACTTTACATATCGTAATTCTGCTCCTCCCACAGCAGTTGTATCGCCCGTGGAATTGTGCATGGTTTATACGT
>SNQJ01S0208420.1:5060-16175 GCA_010110895.2 Picea sitchensis | reverse complement strand
TGTATAGTTGATGATTTTGGTACATATTGATGAGTCATAGTTGATGAGTAGTTGAAACATGATTGGTACATACTTGGTACATGGTTGGATGCACTTTTTTATGGTACAAGTTGATTACAGGTTGGTGCATGGTTGATGCACTTTTTTATGGTACAGGTTGATTACAGGGTGATTACAAGTTGAGGTACAGGTTTACAGTGGTATATCTCACAATGATAGTGTGACAGTGGTTCCATAATTCTACTTCTAGTTCAGGGTGGCAGTATGAGGCAAGGACAAGTGGTTGTAGCCACCTTTCAGTTGTAGTTGGAGAACATTGGGGGTTGTAGCCAGAGAATTGGGGAGTTGGAGCTTCCCTTAGGTTGTAGCCTGAGAAACTAGGGGGTTGGAGCCTCCTTCTAGTTGAATCTAGAAAACAAATGAAGTTGGTGCTTCCAATGAATGTAATTCTTCAAGACATATAAGAAAAAACATTCTATGGTTTTCTCCCGATTTGGGTTTCCACATAAAACATTGGTGTACTGTGTATGTGTGTGATTGTTTATTTCTTACTGCTCATTATTGGATAATAATTCTACATTGATATAACATTTGAAAAAAAAGGATTATAATTACGCTATTGCTTATTCACCCCCCCCTCTCAGTAATCCAACAACCAGTAGCCCAACATCTACTTAGACAAGAACCCCAGCTATCTTTATGGCAGATGAAATGAGACTCCCTATCTTTAGAGGAGATGGATTTGAAGATCCAGATCAACATTGGTTTCTGTGTGAGGTCGTATGGAATATTAAAATTATCACCGATGAAGCCATCAAGAGAACCCAGTTTAGCACTACACTAAGGGACCGCGCATTGAGATGGTACATGAAACTTGTCTAAGGACTGGCACAACCTAAGCCCTTGAATGCGATCAAGAATGCGTTGATTACAGAGTTTAAGAAACCTAAGGCAGAGTCACAATGTATTACAGAACTAAAAGAGATTAAACAAAAGGTACCATAACCTGTTTGGGAGTTCGACCAGATATTCAAGACCCTGACATGCCGATTAACTTTCCAGATCCTTGATGAACAGAGCAAAGAGTGGTTCACATTGCGTTGTTACCACACATAAGAATCCCTTTGATGCAGCAGAAGATTGCATCTCAGGCATAATATTTGGAGATCACCATGAAGCTGGAATCAACACCGATGGGATAATCTAGCTCAGGCATTAGCCAGATCATGAGCTAGCTAACTAGTTTGTCTTTACAGGTCGAGGATATGAAGAAAGATAAGGGAAAAGAAAAAATGGAAGATATCTATTTTGTAAGATGTAGATCTGAAGGCCATGATCAGGAACACTGTCCCTTATTTAATGAGTGCTTGGCATCAGGGGAACCAATCCCCTTAAAGAAAGTTAACCTACCCTGGTGCGATGTATGCAGAAATAGGCATCACCTAGGTGAGTGCTACTACATGCAGAAGTATGTCTAGACACCCACAAACTTGTATTGTACATTCTGTAAATCAGTGGGGCATGATGATCAGGATTGTAGATCTTATGATCTCATGAATGAAAGGTCGAGAGAAATATACAAGATTCAAGCCGAAGTACAATAGGAGGGAAACAATCTGAAGTACAACTCTCCGGGGAGAGAAAAATTCACTCCTCGTGATGCAGGGGCATCGCCCACATCAAGCGAGCCAACGTGAAGGCAGGAGACAGCTGGACAAGCCAGCACAAACTTCTTTTTGAAAGCACCTTGATATTGTTGCGCAAAACATTAATGGGTTGATTTGATGAAGCGCACTTTGTGTATTGTAATGAACTTTGAGCGGATAGCTCACGTTCTTAGGTAGATGAGGCATTTAATATATTTAATGAAAGTAGATAGAATATTTAATTCTAGATTTGATAGCGTAGAGATCAAGAGGGAAACGGGATATAGACACCCTCCTTTGTACATTGTAAGATAGTAGAGAGCATTCAGAAGAGAAGAGTATGCAGATAAGTGTATGAAGAACACCCATGTACAGATATTGAATTAATAGAAGAAAGATTTGATTCAATTCTATGGTTGTGTTATTCTCTGTGTATTGATGACATTATGCTCATGAATGTTTACTTCTTTTCATACATTTGCTTTTATATGCTGCATATATGATTTCAGGGTTGAATTGAAGTCTGTGAGAACAAGGAGTTAGTTTCAATTGTTTCTCTATCTTGAACCAGAGAACTCCTACAAGGAGTGCAGTTGAATCGTCCGTAAGGAGTGTGTTGACAGCAGGGTTCAAGTAGAGAGAACTATTGTTCTAAGTTCTTGGAAGTGTAGGTTTGGCACCCGATCCGTGCAAGGTGCGCACAGGATAGACGAAGCCTCAGAGTTATGATTCTAAGCAAAGAGATTGAAATATTTTTTCTGCAAGAGTGCGCAGGATCGAAGAAATTCAACACTTAGAATGTTTGAAGATTTGTCGCAAGGAGTGCGTGCAAGGAGTTGCCTGAAGGGACTCGAAAGCTGGGAGAAAATCTCAGGAAGGATAGACCTTCGAGTTTATCGAAGGATGGGATAAAAAAACTTGCGCCAAGAAGGTTGCAAGAGACGTCGCAGGTTTGCGCGCAGGGTGACGAGTACTCTGGAGAATGACTTGTCATTTCGTGGATTGGACAGGGAGAAACGAACGAACGAAACTCTCTGGGAGATTTTGGGAAGTGTTGTGGGTCATTGGATCTCTTAGAGCTGCAGGGAGGCTACAGCGTAGGCGTGGAGGAGAAGCCCGAGGCTCAGGAGAGCAGGATCGTGATCGGGATCACGAGGAGCATAGTTTCTACTCGTGGATCGGCGCATCGGGAGTTCGTAAGGTAAGACTCCAAATTTACATAACGGAAGTCGCAATAATGTGCGAAGCGAAGCCATGAATATTGCGTGGATAGCATGGGCCATAGCGGGGTGACGTGGTAGGTGACGTAAGATATCGGTTGTTCGACGTCTCAGGTATCAGGAGTCGACGGGAAAAGAAATTTATCATGCGAGTGGCGAAGTCGCGAGGGGGCGAGATCGCGATCTCGGCACCTCGGCGCATCGCATGTCGGAGTTTGAAAAATTGAAAGTTGGTTGTCGCGAGTGGTGAGACTGCAATAAGAGCAGAAGTCCCAATTGGCGGGAGAGGGTCAGCGTTGACTGACACATCGGGTCTCGGGGATTTGAGAGCCCGGTGGATCAATAGAGAACTCGCAAAGTGTGAAGTTCCAATCCTCCGATAAGGAAGTAAAGAGGGTCGCGAGAAGAGAACTGTGGGTGCATATCTTCCGATTGGGAGAGAGAAGAGTATTAACGCTCTTCGGGCCGAGAAGAAAGAAGGTCATGGAGGAGGCGAGCGTGCTCCGAGGAGCCCGGTTGCGTCAGTTGTGGTATCAGATCCAGATTAACTCTTTGTTTTCTACGACAGAGAGAAAGGAAATTCACCATGCCGCCCAGAAGAGAAAGGCAGTCACCAGACCCAGAAGATAGGGAGGTGCGGAGAAGAGGCAGGCTGACAGGAAATCCAGAAATGGAGCGGCAGATGAGAGATCTCCGAGCAAGGCTTGAGGAGATGGAGACAACACAAAGACACGGAGTTGGTGCTGGGGATCTTCGTGATTTCGAGGTTGAAGAGGAAGCTAGACATGAAGAAGAGGTCACAGCAGAAGACGCATCAACCGAGCAGTTGATCAAAGCCATTGCAAGGATGGGTGCGAAGGCGAAAATGGACATTCCAGTCTATGAGGGGAATCTAGATGCAGAAGAGTTGTTAGATTGGATAAGAGCTCTCGACACATACTTCTACTATGAATATGTGGAAGAAGATAAGAAAGTCAAGCATGCAGTTACGCACTTGAAAGGACATGCAACATTGTGGTGGGACGAGCTACAAGCTGATAGACGCTGCAAAGGCAAGCAAAAGATCAAAAGCTGGGATCGAATGATCGCGAAGATGAAGGCGAAATTCATCCCAAGAGACTATCAGATCACACTCTTTAGGCGAATGCAGAACCTAAGACAGAAACTGATGACAGTGAAAGAATATACTGAAGAATTCTATCGACTGAACATCAGAGCAGGTCATCGGGAGAGCGATGATGAAAAATTTGCCAGATATCTGAATGGTCTGAGATACGACATTCAGGATGAGCTAAGCATGCTAACCATATGAACGGTGTAAGATGCTTACCAATTGGCTCTGAAAGCCGAAGAGAAACTGAGCCGAAAGCAAGGACAGTGAGGGCGAGGTAGAAGCCAGCCAAGAGGCAAAGCAGTTGCCCAGGACAAATTCCAGAAGCCCAAGGAGGAATGGAAGAGACCTCAGGGTAAGGTTGAAATAGGCGGAACCTCACAACAGAGGCAGTCGTATGTTGAGCCGAGAGGATAGCCGAATGATCAGCGAGGATATTATGCTGATGCAAATATTATTCCTCGTACTAGAGGTCGAGGTAGAGGAAGGGGTGGAGTGATCACATGTTTCACATGTGGGAATAATGGGCACAAGTCATATGAGTGTCCAGAGAAAAGGAAAGATGCAGGATAAACTCACATCGCAGAAGCGCAGAGGTGTGATGCTGAGAATGAAGACGCAGAAAGCGGAAGAGCGCTTGGGATACATAAAGTCCTTTTGACACCCGAGAAGGAGGTGGAGAATTCAGTGCAAAGGACCAGACTGTTCAAAACAGCTTGCAAGACCAAGGACAGGGTATGCAAGGTGATAGTTGACAGTGGTAGCATGGATAATCTCATTTCAACCAAGATGGTAGAAAAGTTGGAGCTGGAGACGACTGATCATCCCAGTCCATGCAAGGTTTCGTGGCTACAGAAGGGACATCAGGTAAGTGTCACCAAACAATGCTTGGTTGAATTCAAGATAGGAGGATATAATGATAAGATTCTGTGTGATGTTATTCCAATGGATGTATGTCATCTATTGCTGGGTAGACCATGGAAATATGACAGGAATGTGATTCATGATGGGAGAATGAACACATATACCCTGGAGAAAAACGGGAGAACCCATACGTTGCTTCCGATAAAGGATAAAGAGGTGAAGTCGGAAGTAGATAGCACAATACTTCTCATGAGTGGGAAGGAACTTCTTACGGAGGTTGAGAAGAATGAAGATCCACAATTCTTTGTGGTCAGAAAGCCAAGAATTGTTCTAACTAGCACAAGAGTGGATGATTTTCCAGTTGAGATTCAGGAGCTGCTAGAAGAATTCGTTGACATCATAGTGGACGAATTACCTCATTCGTTGCCACCAATGAGAAGTGTGATTCATCACATAGACCTCATACGAGGAGCAAGTTTGCCAAATAAATCCGTGTACAGGTTGACGCCGCAGGAGAATGAGGAAGTCAAAAGACAGGTCCAAGATTTGATGGACAAAGGATTGGTCAGGGAAATCTTGAGTCCATGTGTTGTACCGACAGTGCTCAGTCCAAAGAAAGACGGAGGCTGGAGGATGTGTACCGACCCAAGAGTGATAAAAAAAATAACCATCAGGTACAGGTTTCCACTGCCAAGAATGGATGATCTGATGGATTGCCTAAGCGGGGCAAGATATTTTTCAAAGATAGACTTGAAAAGCGGGTATCACCAAATTCGCATGAGAGAAGGCGATGAGTGGAAAACAACATTCAAGACGAACGAAGGATTGTACGAATGGCTAGTCATGCCATTTGGCTTGAAAAATGCATCGAGTACATTTATGACGCTGATGAATGAAGTCCTGTGGGAATTCATCAAAAAGTTCATCATTTTTTATTTGGATGATATACTGATTTACAGTAAATCAGAGGCTGAGCATTTGAATCATTTGGCCATTGTGATGAGGAAGCTACAGCAGGAAAAGTTGTTGATCAACATGAAGAAATGTTCATTCATGAAGACACAGCTCATATATTTGGGTTTTGTTATTTCGACTAATGAGTTGAGGATGGATCCAGACAAGGTGGAAGTAATCAAGAATTGGCCATCACCGAGAAATGTGTTCGAGGTGAGAAGTTTCCATGGGTTGGCTAGTTTCTACCGAAAGTTCATCAGAAATTTCAGTGGGATTAGCGCAGCGATGATGGACACAATGAAGAAGCGGCATAAGTTTTTTCATTGGACAACGGAGGCTGAAAAGAGCTTCAATCTGTTGAAGGAAAAGATCACCGAGCAACCAGTGTTGGTGTTGCCAGATTTTCAGAAGACATTTTAGGTGAAATGTGATGCAAGCGGGTATGCCATAGGAGCGGTCCTGAGTCAGGAAGATAGGGCGATTGCATATTTCAGTGAGAAGCTAGATGACGCGAAGCTGAAATACTCCACATATGATAAGGAATTTTATGCTATCATACAGGCGTTGAAGAAGTGGAGACATTACTTGATCCCAAAAGAATTTGTATTGTACAGCGATAATCATGCCTTACAGTTTATGAGTCAACAGGAAAAGTTGAATCAGAAACATGAAAAATGGGTAGAGTATATGCAGAATTTCACATTTGCAATTAAGCACATTTCGGGTACTGCTAACAAAGTGGCTGATGCTTTGAGAAGGAAACGTTTGTTGCTGCAGGAGTTCTGGGTCAAAACATTGGGTTTTGAAAATCTCAGGGACATGTACGCAGGAGATGCTGATTTTGGAGAAGCGTATGAAGCAGCTGAGAATTCAGTTCTCAGAGATTGGAGCCCTTGGATAGATTACATGATCCAGGAAGGATTGTTGTTTAGAGGCAATCAACTGTGCATTCCGAATTTCTCCATGAGGGAGAACCTGTTGAAGGAGAAACACGATGAGGCCTTAGCAGGTCATTTTGGCCATGACAAGACATTCGCGAAGCTGAGCGAAGCATATTTTTGGTCGGGGATGTGCTCAGAGGTCAAGCGATTTGTTGACAAATGTTGTATTTGTCAGCATTCGAAAGGGAGAAAGCAGAATGCAGGGTTTTATCAGCCATTGTCCATACCAGAGAGGCCATGGGAGGTGATAAGCATGGATTTTGTATTGGGTTTGCCAAGGACGCAAAGAGGAGTTGATTCTATCTTTGTGGTCATAGATAGGTTTTCGAAGATGGCACACTTCATACCATGCCAAAATACCAACGATGCGACACACATCGCAAATTTGTTCTTCAAAGAAATCATTAGACTTCATGGATTGCTGAAAAGTATTGTTTCGGACAGGGATACTAAGTTCATTGGGCATTTTTGGAGGACGCTATGGAAGAAGCTAGGAACTAATCTGGCATTTAGTTCTACTTATCATCCTCAGACGGATAGACAGACAGAAGTGGTTAACAGGAGTCTGGGAGATTTGTTGAGAAGCTTGGTGACAGAGCACCACAACAGTTGGGACAACGTATTGCCACAGGAAGAGTTCACATACAACGATTCAGTGAATCGAAGCACAGGGAAAAGCCCATTTGAGATAGTATATGGCAGATAGCCAGGAGGAGTATCTGAACTCAGAGATTCAGAGTAGATAATGACAAAGAGCGCGAGAGCTGAAGAATTAACTGAGGCGATTCAGGAACTTCACAGCAAGGTGAAGCAGCGACTGATAAAATCAAATCAGGAGTATAAGTGCAGAGCAGACCAGCATCGGAGACAACTTCAATTTGAAGTTGGTGATCTAGTTCTAGCACACTTGAGGAAGGAAAGGTTCCTGAGGGGAACATACAATAAACTCAAGATGAAGAAAATTGGGCCATGCAGGGTCCTGAAGAAATTTGGAGAGAATGCTTATGAGATTGAGTTGCCGGATGGCATCGGAATATCTCCAATATTTAATGTTTCATAATTATACCCATATAGAGTTGGAGAAGCAGAGACTGGAACTGAAGAGCCAATAATCCAGTGGATGAAGCAATTACCAATAGCAGAGAAGCCGCAGATGGAATGCATACTGGACAAGCAAGTGGGTAAGAAGACCAGACGAAAGCAGTACTTCGAGTATCTGGTCAAATGGAAAAACCACCCAGTGGAAGACGCCAACTGGGAGACAGAAGCAGTGATCCAGAAGCATGGGCAGACCGTGCGGGAGCTCATGGAAAGGAGCCCATGAAAATTTTCAAGCAAGGGAGTATGATGCAGGGGCATCGCCCACGTCAAGCGAGCCAGCGCGAAGGCAGGAGACAACTGGACAAGCCAACACAAACTTATTCTTGAAAGCACCTTGATATTGTTGCGCAAAACATTAATGGGTTGATTTGATGAAGTGCACTTTGTGTATTGTAATGAAATTTGAGCGGATAGTTCACGTTCTTAGGTAGATGAGGCATTTAATAGATTTAATGAAAGTAGATAGAATATTTAATTCTAGATTTGATAGCGTAGAGCTCGAGAGGGAAACGGGATATAGACACCCTCCTTTGTACATTGTAAGATAGTAGAGAGAATTCAGAAGAGAAGAGTATGCAGAGAAGTGTATGAAGAACACCCATGTACAGATATTGAATTAATAGAAGAAAGCTTTGATTCAATTCTATGGTTGTGTTATTCTCTGTGTATTGATGACATTATGCTCATGAATGTTTACTTCTTGTCATACATTTGCTTTTATATGCTGCGTATATGATTTCAGGGTTGAATTGAAGTCTGTGAGAACAAGGAGTTAGTTTCAATTGTTTCTCTATCTTGAACCAGAGAACTCCTGCAAGGAGTGCAGTTGAATCGTCCGCAAGGAGTGCGTTGACAGCAGGGTTCAAGTAGAGAGAACTATTGTTCTAAGTTCTTGGAAGTGCAAGTTTGGCACCCGAGCCATGCAAGGCATGCACAGGCTAGACAAAGCCTCAGAGTTGTGATTTTGAGCAAAGAGATTGAAAGATTTCTGCTGCAGGAGTGCGCAGGATCGAAGAAATTCAACACTTAGCGTGTTTGAAGATTTGCCGCAAGGAGTGCGTGCAAGGAGTTGCCTGAAGGGACTCGAAATCTGGGAGAAAATATCAAGAAGGATAGACCTTCTAGTTCGTCGAAGGACAGGATAAACAAACTTGCGCCAAGAAGGTTGCAAGAGACGTCGCAGGTTTGCGCGCAGGGTGACGAGTACTCTGGAGAATGACTCGTCATTTCGTGGATTGGACAGGGAGAAACGGATGGACGAAACTCTCCGGGAGATTTCGCAAAGTGTTGCGGGTCATTGGATCTCTCGGAGCTGCAGGGAGGCTACAACATAGGTGTGAAGGAGAAGCCCGAGGCTCAGGAGAGCAGGAGCATGATTGGGATCACGAGGAGCATAGTTTCTACTCATGGATCGGTGCATCGAGAGTTCGTAAGGTAAGACTCCAAATTTACATAACGGAAGTCGCGATAATGCGCGAAGCGAAGCCCCGACTATTGCGTGGATAGCGTGGGCCATAGCGGGGTGATGTGGTAGGTGACGTAAGATATAACGTAGTTCGACGTCTCGGGTATCGGGAGTTGTTGGCAGCCAATTCATTTTTTTTAATTGCCCTTAAAAAGCTGCCTACACCTAATTGTCTTCTAAACGACAAGTCATCGTCGCATTTTGCAACTAAACATTTGTTTCATTTTTTGCGACAATTGCAATTTGGTTTCGATTCAGTTTTCACAACTGGAAGTGTGAAAACCCCTCTATCATTGTTTGGACTGTCGTTGTCTTTTATTAATTTTCTGAAGGGCACTTTACCATTAGTTTATCGTATTCCTGCAAAGGGTTCTTTCAAACTATGTCCCTTGGCCTACTCTTACTTTGATTGTGCATTTGGATTTACTTGATTAATAAGCCATTGAGCATGCAAATTTATTGGTTACATTTGATTCTATAAGGGTCATGATTGATTTTGGTTTTATATATGACATGATCCTTATTGTTTTGAGCTCTTGACTTATATATTTTATGAGATATTTTGTCATAACGATTTATAAGAATTTGATTACTATGCTATAAGCGCATGATCAATATATGAGTTTCGATTTCAGTTTGAAAGGAAAAGGTTTGAAGTTATGAAACCCCGATCGAGTAAACTTTTGATTGGACAGTCTGAATTTATGCAATGGCACGTTTGTTTTTTATTTAATGATTAATACGATGGTGCGTTGGTTAACTTTGGGTTTTGATTGAATGGTTTTAAGTTATCCATTGATATAACATATGATATGGAGCGTATTAATTGTAGGTTTGATTCTATGATCATGGTTTCAAACAATACTGTGGCGAGTTGATACATTGACCACCACCCAAACTATCCGGTTGGCCGATTCATATGGTTTAAACGATTTTATGTAGATGGAAAAGCACTGTAATGCATCATTATTATCCTGCATGGCGGTGGTAATCCCACCACCTTTGCACGCATACAATTAATCCTTGCCTCTTTGAGCGCTGTAGCTGTTAGCCGTAACCATTTTTGACCCTGTGTATCGTTTTGTTCGATTCAAACCCTACTACGCACAGAAGCCATGGCTCCAGTCGTAAGGGCCGAGCCCAATGGGTGCCAAGCATTGCTAATGTTTGATGGTGCTTATAGCAACCTGGAAAAATTTGGGTGGCTCCCGTTCATAAGGAAATTCGATGGTTATAACCCTAGCGTGGCTCGACAATTTACGTTATCATTCGATGGTTGCCGAGCCAAAGTTGGAGATGTGCAACTTGAGATTAATGAACAGTTTCTTGGCTCGGCAACCAGTCTGCCTGTTACTGGACAGAAGTGGTCGAAGAGTTGCAAGGTGGATGATGTCCCATGGACATTGTTATTCCAATCTTGAATGGTGAACTCCTGCGACAAAGGTTTGCCTGCAAAAATGTTAAAACCATGCTGGCATGATCTCCTAATGATAATCAAGCAATTCATTACTTGCGAGGGTAGGTACGGGTTCGTTTTCTTGTTTCACTTTCGTCTATTGATGGTTTTTATGGGTTTCGAACTTAGTATGCCCCACTACCTACATAGAAGTTTGTTCAAGATGGCCAAAAAGTACAAACGTAGGCAGGCCGATACCAGCCTCTTCCATTTCGGGTTGATTAAAATGATTATGGTTTATGAGTTGGGGCTACGTCGTGACTGTTGGGGTGATTTTCTCAGTCGTAATGGCTTTGAAGAATCAAACCCTCCACAGGTTGATAAACCTATGGTGACCGAAACCCAGCCTATTCCCCC
>SNQJ01S0208419.1:5725-16175 GCA_010110895.2 Picea sitchensis | reverse complement strand
GAAAAATAAAGAATTAAATAAAAATAGAAAATGAAAATAGGGGAGAAAAGACTAAAGAATGGGAAATGAAAATTCAATCCTCTTGGCCTTTCTATTATCCCAACTCTCCCTATTTCTTCTTGTAATTTCACTCTTATAAGGATTTCCATTGACTATTGGTCAAGTGGAGGAGGATGCACAGAGAGCCATCCGACTACAATGTAAATCTTATTGTCAAAATAAGACTGAGTAAATGATTCGATGTTGGGGTTTTTTCTTTGGTTTATCCCAAGTGAAATCACTATTTCAATTATTTGATTGATTTTATGTATAGTCAAAATCTCTTATATGTGCTTGATAGATTTCCCTTCTTCATTTTCACTGTTTTTAATGGAAGCTACTATGTGTTAATAATGGCTACCTGGAAATTTATAATGGTGTAAGAGTTCATTTCTTACTTGTTATTAAGGAATTCTCTCATTTTTCCACTTTCCATTTGTCTAATATGAATTCTAATATCTCTATTTCGTCTACTATTGGATTTTCTAAGATATGAGAGATCTATGGATGCCATTACTAGACTAGTTCTTTATTTAAGGGGGTTTCCAATTTCGTTCTTTCAAGTTTATTGAAAATTAATTATTCCTTGTGGAAGGAATCACTCCATAATCCATGTTTTTTATAGTTATAATATACTTCACAAGACATGTCATTACATTGTTTCTACTTCTTTATATAGTTCTATCTAACCTCCTCATAATCTTCTAGTAGCTGGAGCCTTCTAGTAAGCCTTCTTACAATTATTGCTTTCGCACTATGTGGCCACCTATCTATAATTATCCCCCTTGGCTACCTCCCTAGGTACCCCATATTATCCTCCCTAGGTACATTACATATTGAGGAAATCTCTAGTAAATAAGGTTCATGTAGTAGATATAGTGTGAAAGTAATAATTGTAAGAAAGCTTACTAGAAGGCTCTACCTATTAGAAATTTACTAGGAGGTTAGAAAGAAACCATATAATAAATTGGAAACAAGGTAATGGGATGTATTGTGAAGTTTATTATAATTGGAGCTCTACTTATCTAGAGGTTTTCCCCTCGAAGAGGAAAGTGAGCATTTCTTTCATTAATAAAGGTATTTAAATTTGTGGTATTTTGGTTCTTTTCAATTTCATATTGTTATTATAATCTATGATTTCTACTATATATCTCACCACAGTAGTTTACTACTACTCTAAATCTATTGTTTTGATAATAAAGAACACCACAAGTGGTATAAGAGCACTTCCCTAAGCATATATTTTTAGAGAATTTTTTTAGGCTAGAGACATATCCTTGCACTACAAATAACAAAGTGATATGTTGTTTAGTGGGTAAATCTATGTTTGGGGAAGAATACACATAGAAAATACAAGTGGCTTTACCTAGTCAAACACCCTTGTAACCCTTGTAGGTACCCATTCGAGTAGTAATGCATGAAACAACATATGTACACATAATTTCACTTCCAAGTAACCTCAAGTATATTGGAATTCCCCTAGGTTACCTAAACAAATCTTTAGAAAAGTCAATATACCATCTTGTTGTTAGAATTCACTAAGAAAAACACTCGCGAAGATTTCTCTTTAGTACCTGGTTAATCGGGTAGTAGGACTAAGGGTGCAATCAATCCTTGTTAGTTGGTTCCCTAAGAGATGTGACCAAGTATTAATATTGGACCACACACATGTATAAAATATATATAGTTCTCCGCACCCCCTCTCCCTTAGGACCCTAGAAACCCCACCCTTTATTGCTAATCTGTGAAATTTCTACATAAATTACAGTATTGAGAATTTGGGAATTATGTCGGCATAGTAACATTCAGGTGGGAGTACAACTCACCCAAAAGTAGTAAAAAAAATTCCAAGTCTTTCTTTCACCCCGATTTGAGACCTATCTAAATAAAACCTTGCACTAAAATGATCATCATGGTCCCACTATCTAGTAATTATTTTTGGCGGACCTTCCCATACCCCTACTAGGATTCCATCTCAAAAGACTCAAGATGTAATCTTAATTTCATTGGTACCACTCTCCAATAACCATTTTTTTAGGACCCACATCTCTATGGATACCACTTGAGGGTAAATCTCTCCACCAAAGTATCCTCTCTATAATCCTAGTCTAACAAGTTGCATCATAAGATAGACTACAACCACTCCTATGCTTAGCAAAATCTTGATGCCATCTGTGATAACCTAGCCAACCTGGATTCACTACTCAACCAAATGTCCAAACTCATGGTGATACAAAATAAAATCCTCAAGTTATCAATGGTTTTACCAACCTTCCCAAAAGGAAAATAATTTCTTTCATCACATAGTACCTCATCTTTGAAGGGCTTGATGTTGTAGGACATAAAACATTTCTAGATCATGTGAAGGTCTCATCTCGGGCTCAACCAACCAATGGTGTATGGTTGGGGTGTGGCATTGTCAACATATTCAATATATTGCTGATCTCTACCAAGATCAGGTTCTTTTTCCTCCCACTATCAATAATCAAATGCAATGCGGCTCCCTTCACCCACACCTGTGAATGGAAGAGGCACTCCCCTTCCTCAAGATCCTCTGACTCATCTAGTTGGATATTTTAAATTGCGATGGTAGCACTAGGTACCATTTCGATGATATGATTTCCCTTATCTTACTCTGAATCGAATTCTGAGTTGGGGTCTGACACGTTTTATTTAAGCTTGGACAAAAATGATTGTTTTGAGTGACATTCATCAGTGTTGTGCCAGGGGATTTTGTGGAACTCACACCACTTTCTAGTGTCCTTCTTTGTCTTCCCATTACCCTTTTTTTCCTACGGCTTGGATTGGATTTCTTGAGGTTGGCATTCTTCTATGGTTCAGGGACACCTTTTTCATGCTCTTGTTGTTGTGAATTTGCAAACTTGAACTCCTTATTCCACTACTTAATTTTCTACTCGATTTTGATAGTATATCGATAAGAAACTCCTAATGAAGAGATGTGCAAGAAATCCATCTTTTTTTGGATGTACTTGTGTAGGCCACCATGCTAATTCAAAATCAAATGCTTCCAGGATTCTATGATACCTAACTTTGAGCGTAAGGTATGGAATATGTTAGTGTACTAAGACACCATCTAGTCTCTTTCCTAACGCAAATTCATCCATCTCATGTACTAGTCATCATAGTTTTTGAAAAGGTATAACTCCTCCTTGAGGGCATTAACAAAGGCCTCCCAATTGGGTCATGTCCAAAATTCCATAGACTCGTCTTCATTATTTCTCTCCCAATAATAGTCCCACCAATATTGACACGGTGGAGGGATTTAAAGGGAGAGAAGGTGATCTTTTTTAGTGTCGAAATTTGTTTGAACAAAGTAATACCCTTCTAATAGATTCAACCATTTCTCCAAAGCATCTGCATCTATATGTCCTTGAAATAATGGGATATCAAAGTTAACTTATACCTTGAAGGGTGTCACACCTCTAAAATGGTTTCCTGTTGAAGGTTCCTATCCTGGCATTGGTAGTAGTCTAAGTATCTAGGAGAAGTTGTCCATCATCTCATTTCATTGTTGCATGAGAGCTTCCTTGAGAAAAAATTTGAAAGGATCTCCTTCTCTATCATCTCTCTTTTCTTCCACCACGGGAGGTTGCTTAGGTTGGAGAGAGTGGTCTTACCCAAGTGAAACTAGCTCAAGACCCAACTCATTCTTTAGTAATTATCCACCAGTAAAATTGGAATGGTCATGCACATAGTCAACAATTCCTCCAACTCCGCTCGTGTGCTTTTGATTGCCAATTGATGGAAATCTACCAGTTTGCAGCATACAACATTGAAATCCTTCTCACAATGCTATATTATTTCCCTTACATGTACCTGGATCATAATAGATGTGTATTAGGACTACAAAACTCTTCTCTTAGCAAATTTATCAGATAAAACAATCCATTCATCTTAAAATGAAACATTCAAGTCACTTCCCTAAGCATAATTTCTCTTATTTGGAAAAATTGAAACAAACCATGCCAAATCGATAAAAATTTATAATGAAAAAATTGTATATCTTGATGATAAATTTCCAATTAAATAAGTTATAACTCAAAATGGGGATTAGAATCAAAATTTATTCTGAAAATACTATAATCTTTTTTCCATATTGTAGCTTTATTTCAAAAATATGAAACAAACAATGCAAAATATAGGAAAACCTATAACTACAAAGTGGTATATATCGATGAGACCTTTCTAACAGTATAAGGCACACTCTAAATGCAATTTGGAATGAAAATTTATAGTGAAAATACCAAAAGAGTATTTTCTCTCATTGATGAACATTTTAGAACGTTTTCGATGCTCGAGAAAAAAACATGACCTTATTTTGGGCATTGGGAGAAAACGTAACCTTTCGACCATCGAGATAAAACATAACCTTTTGGGAATCGGGAGAATACATAACCTTCTGAGAGTTAGGAGAAAACGTAACCTTTTGGATGTTAATAGAAAACATAACCTTTTGGGCATTGGGAAAAAACGTAACCTTTCGGGTGTCGAGAGTTTCAAAAAAAAGGTCATTTTCTTATCGGTGTTTCAAAAAAAATATTTTTTCTATATAGGGTTTCCAAAATAATTTATTTTTTGCATCAACGAACTACAAAATGGTATGTCTAGCACTCTTAGAGTTATTAAACTTCCCTCGTATATTTTTTGTCATTTTAAACTTGGTTTATTTTTTTATTTAGTTTTTTTTAGTTTTTCTCTAAGTCAAAACACTTGTAAACCTATATGAAATCCATAAAAATTGATAAACTCAAATTATATTAAATCTCTTTACAAAAAATCAAATAAAGGGTGGTACCCATAAATTTATAATTTTAGGGTCTGTTGTGTACTCAACAAATGATGATTCATTGGATGACACCAACATGTATGACTATATCTCTGATAAAAAACAAACCAATTTCAAGTAATATAGACTGAGAATGAGAAGAGAAAATAGAAACCACCCATATATTATTCTATACGTAATTAGAATTCATTCTTTACCTTGTCATGGGGATATGATTTTTAATCAATCACAAAAGATAAGTCCTTTTGATCAATGACCTGTATTTTGAAAAAGAAACAATATTAGATATAACTTCTAGTATTATGGTATTATTTTGTATAATCTTTAAGTAACCTTATCACCCTTTTAGTGTCGCTCCACTTCCAACGAGTGTCCATAACCCTGGTGAAGTCAACCTGATACCACATACCTTTCTTTGTTTCCAATGATCCATAACCCCAGCGGAGTTATCTATATTTCCTCATTAACAAACATGTTCCACAAAGTTCTTTCTCCTTATCTCTGTTTTTTTTTCTTTTTTTTTAAATAATAATTTATTCGAGGAACATGTGAACAATCATTCAATTCCTGAGGGTGATACATGTTAATGAATAGACGAATCATGCCCCTAGTCTTTAAATCTTATCCATTCTAGAAGAATCAAGGCATTCATTAATTTCTCTTCATCAATTAGATCATGGTTTCTAGAGTATATGAATTTTTTTATCGTTTCATATTTGATAATAGTCATTACCACCACTGAAAAACATTGTATTTTCCCAAAATCACACATAAAATAAGTTAGAAGTACTTTCTGAATCCTACGCATGCCCACTACCAACTTGCTTCTTTTGATATTTAAAACAAATAAGGTATTTAGGTGAGACTAGAATGTCATGTTCTGCAGAACATAGTGTTAGCATTCTGTAATTTCCATAGGTTGTAGAAGAAAAGACAAAGGTAACTACCAAACCACTTTGGAAGATGGGATCTAGCCCTGCCAGCTTCAGAGAGGGATCTCTCTATAGGATTTAAATTTGTTTGAGTTTAGAATGTTAGGCTAGTTACGACAGTACAATGTTTGTTTGTTTGTTTGAAATATCTGGTTGATTGAATGCTTAATTTTCCATTGGGCTATGGGGTTTGTCTTTAAAGATAGGGATCTGATTCATCTTTTTATAAGGTTTTCTCCACAAGGCATGGTAGTAAAATTGTTTGGATCTGATTAAATTAATTGAAGTGAATGAGAAAAAAATAGGGGAAATTCCACTAAGTAGAAGAGAAGTTAAGAATTATTTTACTTAATTTCATATGAAAAAACATGAAGATCGTTCAAAAACCAGAAACAGAGTATAATGAGATAAATTATGTCCTTTAACTTTATTTGAATGATTAGAATTGGAAACACATGCAATGATTACAGAGAATGAAAAACATTAAACAAATAGAGAAAGCACATCACCAAAAGTCTGGCACGAGAATCATGTGAATAAGCCCTTTTATTACTAGTTGATCCTTTGAAAATTTACACAGTAGTTTTTGGATGCAAAAATCAACCCTCAATACTTCGAAAAGAGAAGTATTTATACAACTATTTACATTAGATCATGTCATAAATGATAAGGATATTTTGGAGGAATATCTAAACTAACTAAATCTCAAATTACAAAAATGTAGGAATCTTGTAGATTTGCTAGGATCTCTGGTGTTGATTTGATGGAAGTTGTTGATGACTTGTCTCTTTGACTTTGGTTGACTGTTTCTCCTTGCCGACTAAAACATCAAACCTGTCTTTACTCAAGTAATGTGAATATCTCTTCCCACCTCTTTTTACTTGGGATTGATATCTTGAGTAATTTTTTGTATATTTCATCCATCTCTATGTACTTGGAAAAAATAGGCTTTGTGATGAAGATATGTTTGATTTCATGTTGAATGATCAAGTCAAACTGTAGTGTCTCCAGGAAATATTTACCAATGATGCTTCCCTGTATTCCTGCAAACTTTGAATTGTATTTTTCCACTATGTTCAGTTTCTGTTTGTAATCAGACAGAGTGATCAATTTTTCATTCAGTACTAACAATCCAGGAAGCCCTTTCTTGTGTAGCACCTCAAACTTGTTGAAGAACCTATGCACACCTATGTCCATCACATGATATTTTTCTTCCAGTTGCAACATTAGGCCTTTCTTGGTCAGAACCTTCTTGATCTCCAAGATAGTTTTAGTTATGTCCTCAATCTCCAACTCTTCTAACTCTTGTTTGTTTTTGGAGTTTATAAATATGATGAGCTTTGTGGCCTCTGTTGGTTTTTCTCCCAATTATTCCTTGATGATTTCTATTGCTCCCCTGGCTTTCTGCACTAATTCATGCTACTCAAAAATGATTTGTATGGAGGGCCATATCTTTGTCATGGATTTGTGGATATCTATCCATATGTTTTCCTTAGCTTGGGCTAAGGTATTTTCCATGGCAGTCTCTTTCCCTAATTGTTGCAGTTGTTGACTGAGCCTTTGAGACTTGTGCATTTCTTCCTGATGACTAGCCTAGAACATTGATTTCAGTTCCTATAATGTTTTTACCTCTTCCTATAATTTTCTAATTTATTCCCCTTTTATGGACATATCCTCCATAGATTTTACATGTTTATCAGAGGCATCTGAGATTTGTATTGGGATTGTTGATGGGATTGTTGATGGGATTGATGTTGGGATTGTTGTTGATGTAGACACTTTTGTTGTTTAGATACCTGTCAAAGGGACTACATCTAGTGCAATCATGGTCAGCTGCACATTTTTCTCTTTTTCTTTTATCAGCTTATCCATATCTGCTTCCATTTCCCTTATTTGTGCATTTTGCTCCATGATTAATTTTAGCATCTCTTCTTTGTGACTTTCAATCTCAGCCACTTCTTTGGTTTGTGAATCCTTTGTTGTTGGAAGCTTCAACTTCTTTCTAAGAGATGTTATATCAACATTCTTTTTCTTTATCATTTCCTCTGTTGCTTTGACATTTGTTGGATCATACCCAATCTTAAGAACCAATTCTTCCAATGATTTTATTTTGTTAGCTTTGGTCAAAGAAGAGATTTTCTTAAGCTTTAATTGGGACTAGATATTATTCAGGGATACTTTCAATTTAGAAGCAATCATTGAGGTATTTTTCAGAGTTGAAAATATCATTTCTCCAGTCTGTCTATGCATATCCATCTGGTCCACAGGATGGACATATTCTATGTCAAACTCAAAAGCAGTCTTCTTCTAATATGTCGTTGTCTTTGGATGGGTAACTTGTGCTTGTAAGAATGTCATTTTCATTCTTCCTCTTTCTGTGTCAAAAGATGACAACAGTCTATGTTGAGTAGTAGAGTTCTGCTTCCAGAATTGAGTGTAGGTGTTGTTGTTGAGAATCTCATTCCTTTGCTTGATTTGCTTATATTTTTCAAAAATGTTTGATTATTTTTGTCCATGAGTTGATTTAGTTGTCAAAGTAGTGTTTGGATTTCTTTGAGATGCTGGTGATGATGGAGAACCTGCAAACAAACTAGATGACTGGGTTGAAGAACATGGTCCCTCCAAAGCTATGGTGGAATGCATTTCTCCCTCATTCAATAATTATGTTGTATGATTGGTTTTATCCCTCTTTCTGTATACTTGGAAATCTTTAGTTGATACCTCTGTGACTAAATGAGAAACTTCCTTCCTTGATATTTTCTTTTCTTTCTTTTGAGGTGTATTAGTTTGTGAAGTGGTTACAAAGATAGGTTCCTCCTCTGGTTCTTGCAATGTGTGTTTTTGCCACTCTGTCTGGTTCATGTATATTTCCACCTCTAGCCTTTGTGTGTTTACATAAGGAGTGCTCTTTTGTTTGGTCCTAAGTTCAGAAATGATACCAAATGGGTCATATGCCCAAGTGAAACTTAGAGGAAACCTCATTTGTTTCAAAAGGCTATTTTCTTCTTCTCCTGTTGATTTGTTGTTGCAAATGAATGGTCAAATCTATGTTTTGATTCTGAGTTGGGATTTCTTCTTTGCTGCAACAAAATGAATCTCATATGAGTTTACCATTTTCCTTATATATTCTAGTGCAAAAATCCTCACTAGGAGGTATTTGGGAAATTTGTAAGGAGGCATCTCACACCCATATACCCTTATCTCTGTATAGTTTTGGTATAAATACCAATCCCCTATCTTGGCTTGATCAGATAGGTGTAATACCTTCTGAATTTATTCACTAGCCCTTGGCTCTGTGTTGTTTTTCAGCAAACAAACAATGAGATTAATGAATTGATCTATGAAATCCTTAAATATGTATTATGTTGAGTTTTTCCTCACCAATGAGGTCCATGATGTAACTGACTGTGGGATTCCTTCCTTATTTAAATTCTAAAGTGCACAAGGAAACCTATCTGATTGATAAAATAGAAACATGTAAACCAGAATTGAAGAGTATTTGAACATCCCTTCGGTTGGAAACTTGAAGAACTGATCATGAATACTATCAGCCAGAAATTGATTGAAATTGAACTTAATGGAAAGCTTTTCCTCTGTAGAAAATATGGATAGAAAACCTAAAATAGGCTCATCTACCCATTAATATGAGTAATAACCTAACATGTAAGAAAGCATGGATATGATCTGGATGTCTTTGACTGTGAAAATGGAAGAGGGGTAAGATGGATTCTTCTTAGGTAATTGGGCATCTTCAGGGAGAAATATCTCAAAGATCTAGTCTCTTTGGGGAAAATTTAGCTTATGGTATAAATCATCTAGGGCTTCAACNAATGGAAGAGGGGTAAGATGGATTCTTCTTAGGTAATTGGGCATCTTCAGGGAGAAATATCTCAAAGATCTAGTCTCTTTGGGGAAAATTTAGCTTATGGTATAAATCATCTAGGGCTTCAACAAAGAACGGAGTGGCTAAGTCGTTTCTATGGATCTGTAACATTTGGTCGATGGCTTCAGAGGTAATTGTGAACAGTATTTCACCAGTGAAGGAGGAAATGGATCTTTTTCTGAGAAAGTAACTGGCTTGGCATCTGAGGAAAAATTCTGGGAAGTGATGAGTCTGAGGAAACATATACAAGGGAAAATTGGACTCCCAAAGTCCAATTTCATATCTTTGGTCGAGGAAAATCTCTTTTAGCGAGGACTGCAATTCAAAGAATTCAAATTCGCACCTCAGCTCTATAACTTTGTAATCCCTGTCTACCAAAGGGATGTGGTATAGGTCAATGGGAGGGGGAATCATTGGGTTCTCGAATGTGTCGGCGAGCTTGACCTTTGGGGCCATAATTGACAGAATTTACAGTAAAAAGATGGTGAATTCGTATTACCGAGAGAAACATTTGTCTGTTGACAGCGAGAGATGGTGGTGGTCAGTTTGACATATTAGTTGTACGCGGTCTCCATGGTGTCTTTCTTAGAAAATGGTGTAACTTGATGAAAATGGGGGGTTTAATGTGTACAGTGGATACCCATTATGGCGTGGGGTCATTATGGGACAGTTAACAATCACGGTGGAAAGATTTAATTGGCTAACGGGTATGTTGAGTGGGATAGGTGGCATGTATGGATAGGATAGTAGTGGCGGGGAGAGTGAGTGGTATCGAGCTTTGGTTTGGCA